>JBBPBX010055257.1:5366-23166 GCA_038048925.1 Garcialebias charrua | reverse complement strand
GAGCTCCCGGTTCATCCCTAGTTTTTAGTAATTTTAATAGTGTTTTTGTACCTGACTCTGCGCGTTTTTTGCGGGTGAATTATAGCCGAACTGAACTGTTAAGAATCGGAGCGGTGTGGTAAATCCGCTCCGATTCTTAACAGTTCAGTTCAGCTGAAATCAGCAACGAACTCAAATCAGAGCTCGGAAGATTGGAGCTGTTAAGATCATCTTTCTGGAAGCAGACGCGCTCCAGGGGAAAGAAAAGGAAGCGGTGCTCACGAGGAAAGAAGAGAGGTTGCCGAGCAGGAATTATGACGAGACTGCGGGCAGACGCTAAAACCGGTAGACCCCCGATGCCGGCTCTTTTTCTGTCTAACGTCCGCTCGCTGGACAACAAAATGGATCTACTTCGTTTGAGAGTGACCACGTCGGAGGAGATGAGAAGGTGCTCCGTGCTCTGCCTCACGGAAACGTGGATCTCTGAGGATACACCGACTCTGTTTATGAGCTGGATAATAGACTCTTTTTCAGAACGGACCGGTGCACCGAGACTACAGGGAAAACACGAGGCGGCGGTGTTTGTATTTACGTGCACAAAGACTGGTGCACGAACTGTTCCGTGATCAAAAGGCTTTGTTCAGCTGCCGTCGAGTTGATCACAGTAAGATGTCGGCCGCATTATCTTCCTCGCGACCATGCTGTGATTTTAATAACAGTTATTTACATAGCACCCGATGCTAATGCTAATGACGCCCAGGGAGAAA
Organism: Garcialebias charrua; assembly: GCA_038048925.1. NCBI lineage: Eukaryota > Metazoa > Chordata > Actinopteri > Cyprinodontiformes > Rivulidae > Garcialebias > Garcialebias charrua. The sequence continues at coordinate 22,420 of JBBPBX010055257.1, read as the reverse complement.
TTCATGACTTACTCACCTCGCTGCAGTGTAAATATCCTGAGGGGCTCTTCATTGTTTGCGGAGACGTCAATCACGTAGATCTTCAAGTCTCCCTCCCAGCCTTCAATAAGCACGTCTTCACAGCAACGAGAGGAGATAAAACGCTTGACCAAGTCTACACTAATGTAAAGGGGGCGTACACGGCGAAGACACGCCCAGCGCTCGGAGCTTCCGATCACTGCTCTCTGATCCTGGCCCCAAGACAGCTCCCCCCACTCAGGCGCTCCAAGCCGGAACAAAGAGAGATAAGAATCTGGCCTCAAGATAGTTCCCCCATGTTGAGAGACTGTTTTGAGAAGACAAACTGGTCTGTTTTCAGAGAAGCAGCTACTGATGGAAGCTCAGTTGATCTGGAACTCTATGCTTCCTCAGTCCTGGGCTACATCAGTACATGCTCTGAAAATGTATCCATAAAAAAATATGTTAAATCTTACCCGAACCGGAAACCCTGGTTAAATAAAGAAGTTCACGCCTTGCTAGCAGCCAGGGACACTGCATTCAAGTCAGGAGATAAAGAGGAGCTGAGAAAGAGCAGGAAAGAACTGAAGGATGGCATTAAGAAGGCCAAGGCCACGTATGCACAGAGGATCGAGGGACAGTTCACCTCACAAGACCCACGGAGCATGTGGAAGGGTATTAAATGCATAACAGATTACAAAGGCAAGAACAAACAATGCCCCAGGGACCCATCTCTGCCTGATGCCCTCAATAAGTTTTATGCACGTTTTGATGATCCAAACAGACCAGCTAGCACCAGACTCACCTCATCACCAGATGAAGAGCATCTCAGAGTGACCGCAGCAGAAGTGAGAGGCAGTCTCAGAAAGATTAATCCTCATAAAGCAACCGGACCAGACAACATCCCAGGGAAAGTTCTGAAGGAATGTGCGGACCAGCTCTGTGAGGTGCTGGCTGACATCTTCACCACCTCACTTGCACTGGAGTCAGTTCCCACCTGCCTGAAGACCGCGACCATCATCCCAGTCCCAAAGAGCTCCACAGTGACTGGTCTGAATGACTATAGACCAGTGGCCCTCACCCCGGTAGTCGCTAAATGTTTTGAGAAACTGGTCATGACCCACATCAAGGCAACCGTCAACATCAACGAGGACCCTCATCAATACGCATACCGTGAGAACCGATCAACAGAGGACGCCATTTCTTCCGTGGTCCACACTGCTCTCACCCACCTGGATCAGAAGGACTCATACGTGCGTCTGCTCTTTGTGGACTTCACATCTGCCTTCAACACCATGATCCCCCAAACTCTGATAGACAAACTATCTACACTTGGACTAAGCCCCTCTATTTGTAACTGGGTACTAGACTTCTTAACAGACAGACCACAGTCCGTGAAGATCCACAACTTCTCCTCCTCCACCATAACCCTCAGCACTGGCTCTCCTCAAGGATGTGTGCTGAGCCCCCTTCTGTTCACTCTGCTCACATATGATTGTACAGCCACACATCCAGGCTGTCATATTGTTAAGTTTGCAGATGATACAGCGGTGGTGGGATGCATCACAAACAATGATGAGTCCAGCTACAGACAGGAGGTGGAACACCTGGAGAGCTGGTGCAAAGAGAATAATCTTCACATGAATGTGAAGAAGACAAAGGAGATGATTGTGGACTTCAGAAGGAACAAACACACCCACGCCCCACTGAAAATAGGTGGGTCTGCAGTGGAAGTGGTCTCCAGCTACAAATACTTGGGTGTACACATGAATGATAACCTCAGCTGGAGCAACAACACCACCAGCCTGATCAAGAAAGGTCATCAGAGACTCTACTTCCTCAGACGGCTGAGACGTGCTGGTCTGAGCAGCCCAGTTCTCACCTCGTTCTACAGGTGTGCAGTGGAGAGCGTCCTGTGCTCCAGCATCAACGTGTGGCATGGAGGCTGCACAGTTGAAGAGAGGAAAGCTCTACAGAGAGTGGTGAAGGCTGCACAGAAGTCTGTTGGAGTCAGTCTCCCCACCATCACAGACATTTACACCTCCAGATGCAGGAAAAGAGCCACCTGCATCATGAAAGACCTCACTCACCCAGCACACTCACTCTTTGCCCCACTCCCCTCAGGACGGAGGTTGAGGAGCATCAAATGTAGAACCACTAGACTGAGGAACAGCTTCTACCCTGAGGCTGTTAGACTCATGAATAAATAAAAAAAAATAAACACTGCAAAATATCACATTGTGCTGATGCTGATCTGTTTTCTTGTTGCTGTGTTCATCTGTGTTCATCTGTGACCATCTGCTCATACAAACTCATGTTCGTGCTGCTGTTTATTTCCACTATATTAGGCTTAGTGTATTACTAGTTGATGTTTTTCTTAGTTAATTCTAGATGTTATTACTGTTTTTCTCTTGCATTTGTTGTTGGATGTAACTGGGACCCCGTGTACATAATCTCGTTTTCATCACATGTACCACATGCGGTGCAAATGACAATAAAGACTCTCTGACTCTCTCTCTGACTCTATGTTGTAAATCCTGTTTTGAAATTCATATGCATATTAACACACCAATTATTTACAACTTCATTTAAGTAATTTTTATTTTATTATGTTTTTTCTTTTCTTAGGCAAACATGCTCCATTGTACAGCAAGGATGATCCAGGCTGAATCCAGGCATCACTGAAGATGTGTGCTGCAGAGTGCAGTTGGTGCTGATGGTGGGATGACATCTGGCAGCTGAACGTTTCAACCGACGACAAAAAAGAACTAAAAAAAACATGGCAAATAGCACATGTTAGAATCCATGTTGAAGGCTGTGTAAGACAAAAATACACAATCTTGAATGGCCCTCTATCGATTTTCTAACATGTAGAGATCCAGAAAAAGTTGCATTAATCGATATGATTGGCTTTGTGTGCTGTGCCTTGGTGGGTTATGAGTAGCTGCATGAATTGTAAAAAGAACAAGTGGATAGAAGTTAAGAGTGATAGCTGATGTAAACCTTTTTTTTTTTTACATTGTTCCACCTTTACTTTGAAGTTGTTTTTGCAAATATGGGGCAGACATGATTTTTCATTCACTGCACTCTTTATTTGAGCATGAATTACTATATCATTACTGTTTATGTATTGATTTGATGAATGTAATTTTGATTATGCTTTTTCTGTAATGGATATCACACTGACGTGAGCAAACAAGACAACTTACATATTACAACATATGTTTCACATAGTGGTGCTGATACTGTATAGCTCACGTCTTTTAAACCGAATAAATGACATTATGTATCATTAACCATTTTGTTTGTGCACTTTTTGTATTGACTAGAAAATATTCTGCCAAACTCAAAGTAGTTGTAAGGTAAAAAAGGTCTATATAAAGACAACCATTCGTACTATTATCTTAAAAGATAAATGTCTGCAGAATGCACCTCAAAGTTCTTACTGTAATTAGATTTATAGAGTGTAAGCTGTTATTTACTATAATTTGTGTTGAAACACTGTACAAGAGTTGAAAATTTTGAATAACACTGTCAGCCATCATTGTACTTCACATGTTTATTTAAAAAATATGTATTGAGGTAGTTCTGCACAGAGCTTCTATAAAATGAACTGAAACACACATTTACACATTTAGTCTGGATTAAGAAGGAAAATCAAGGCATTGCTCTCTGGAACCGCTCAGATCTGGTTGATCCAGGGATCAAATGTAGCTTAAAAAACAGGGATCTAAGATCATTTTGACAAAATTTGCTTCAATCCTCAGACTGATGTGATGAGTCACATACATTTACAATAAGAATACATAGCTAGTGTGTGTTTAAAAACACACCCAAAATATATTTATATGTACACACACAAATTAAAAATAATAAATCACCAAACACCAAATAATTCACAATGTCTGCGTAGGTCACAGCTGGTAAGGTCCTCTCATCTTCTGACATGTTGGAGAGCCGGTATGGGTCTTGGCTGCCAATTATTTGTATTTTATATAAATAACGTTCCTTTGCTGCAGGCTGAAGCTGGTCCACATACTCTCTGGCAGCTTCTGTCTTCTTTACAGAGGTTTAAGTCAAATCAGAAATAAAACTGGAGCTCCGACTTCAACTACTGTGTGTTTACAGCGCGAGTGTCTCCAAAATGGCGGTGCTTCCGGTATTGCGCATTCGGTGAAAGGGGTCTATACAACTGTTTTTAAAATAAATAAATATATATGAATGTATTTTAATGAGAAATGTATGAGAATTGGAAAATTGAGTGAGTTATTCATTTTGTTTTGTTATTTATAGAATAGGTTGTTTGAATTGTTTATTAGATAATAAGGAGCAGATTTAATAAGATTTTTTTCTTCATCTGCTACCTTTCATTTTATATTTTGTTTTTTCTAATTACATATATGTTAATTGTTTTGTATCTCATTATTATAAAATGAATAAATAAATAAATAAATAAAATAAAATAAAATAAATAAAATCACTATTTACAAGAAATGAAGGATTGCTCGAAAGAGGTGTAAGGAGCCTACTCACTCTCCCTCATCTGTACAATCAGCCTTTAAAACCTGTTTGTTGACAGCTTTACGTGAGGTGGGCTTGTTGCCTCCTTCTTCTGAGGCAAAAGAAACAGCAGCCTTCAGCCTCCAGTATAGCTGTGCGATGTGTCCAGCGCAGCTGGACTCGCGTGTGCTGTGCGCCGGCAGTTCATATTAAGGCCGGCGCAGAGCTCCGCACTCGAGCGAGCGCGGCGCCCCGCTGTGTGAGCGCCGTGCGTGCGCCGCTTGTACAAGCCTTTAGCTAGATTCATACTTGACGCGTCGCGCAACGCGCGAGGGTGCGCGCTCCAAAAGTGACGCAATTTCACAGTCCCCGCCCCTGCGCGTTGGCCCCGCGCGTGGGATTAGCGCGTGTCGTGCACCTCTGAATTTTTGAAACTCCGCAAGCCTATGCGCGCGCGGTGGGCGCTACGATTTGATTGACAGGTCCTCACCGACAGCCTTCACCCTCTTCACGCCGGAGCCTGCAGCTGTTTGCGCCGCTGTGGTCGTGGAGACGGAGTCGCGACGCATGGAGGAATGTTTTGTGACACAAAATGTATTAAATTCTCCTTCATTCCTGATCTGGAGTCGGACTTTTCTTTTGTTTTTTCGCCAAAAGTCACGTGATCGCTTTCTCCTCCGCTGACTCCATGCATTAAAACCGCAAATAAAGACAACAGTTCAGCACGCGAGCGGAAAGCTATTTGTTTTTGTTGTGTGATTTCAAACAGTTCTTCTTCTACGGTAGATTTCTTCTTCTACACCTTTCTTGCAACATATGCACAGGTTTTAGAGGGTACTGCCTCCTGCTGGTCCGTAAAAGAACAGCACTTTGCCATGCGCCGCCGTGCGACAACTATAAACACAGAGGTGACACTGTAAACGCATTTCGCCGCACGGCACAGTGCACGCGCAGCGCGCGCGCCAGCCTGCGAACCAAAGCGCAAGTCTAACTCAGCCTTTTGAACGCTTGCGCGAACGCGCCAAGCTCCAATTTTACGACCGCGCACGCTTGCGCGGTGTCTGACCATAAACTTCCCCGGCGCCGGACTGTTTTGTATGTTACACAAATGAATTAAATTCCTCTTCTTTATCGCTGATCGGGCCTTTTCTTTTGTTTTTTTGCCTAAAGTCAAGTAATAATAATAATAATAATAATAATAATGTATTTTCCTGTCATCTGCGTATGTTTCCCATACACAGACGAAATTCGTCTCTGCATTTAACCCAACCACCTACCAGGTGGTGCAGTGAGCAGCCAGAAAGCGCCCGGGGAGCTGGAGAAATAGGTGTGCACTCATAGACACCCCAAGGTGGGTAGTGGCTGGGGCGCGAACCCGCGTCCTTCGGGTCCCAAGTCAAAAGCCCTGCCACTAGACCATCTTGGCTCCTATAAGTAATCGCTTCATCCTCCGTTCACTCCATGAATGAAATGAATGAATTCATGTCCTACCTGGCAGCGGGAGGTTTTAAGTATTTCCTGGTTGGCTATGGGCTGCTGGAATAGCGCTCCCTGTTTTTATTTTTATTTTTTAGAAGTTTATATAACATATAAAGTGATAAAAGACCGCCGCGCAGCAGCGGAGCAAACAGCTGTTCGTCTGGACCAAAGCCAGCACTCGTGTCTCATGAGCTGTCAATCATTTCAGTAGGCGTGTCAGCAAGTGACCAATCAGCGACCTCAGTTGAGTCCCCTCCGTGCGCAGCTGCTCATATTACAACAAGGATCAGGACAGAGAACGAGAAAAGAGCTGTGCCAATGAACGCGCACGCACACAATGCGTGCGTCGAGCTCCGTTCGGACAACCGCGGAGCTCTGCACCGGCCTTATTCTCTCTGTGCAAGCGCAGCTCTCTGGAGTGCCGGCTCCAGCAGCTGCAGCCGGGCGGACAAATTGAGGTCGCTGATTGGTCATTTGCTGACACGCGAGGCAGTTTATCAACGCGTGCGCGTAGGCATAGTAAAATTTGAGCTTGGCGCGTTCACGCCCGCGATCAAAGGCTTTTGCCGCGGTGCTCACACGGCGCTCGGACTCACGCGCAGCTATACTGGGGGCTTTCCTCTATCAGAGCAATTTATTCCAAAGCTTCAGACCCTTAAGGCTTCAGATAAGGAGCTTGTGATTAACGTTTGTATTTTCATGAAGGAAAATCGAACGAAACACCACTGTGCAGGAGTTTGAGAACAGCATAAGCTGTACTTTTACTTTGAAGGATCTTTAATAATCTGAGTTTATCAAACAAAATGAGAAAAACACAAATAACCTGCACATGAGCAACATATTACAAATGTCCTATAGATGCAGCATGGTTTCCAATATCAGTTATTTAGTTTTTTGTTTCTTTGATTGCTGACATCGTTGAAGTCACCTTCCTGAGTTAAACAGATTATTTTAACTGACAAATCAATTTCATTTTTTTTAAAGAAAGCAAATAAAAATCACTGTTTGAATAACCTGATGATGATGATAATTTGCTGCTTTTTTTTGCAAAATTTCACTACCCATGTATAAAAGTGCTCGTTTAAAATTCTGAAACTCTGGAATAAATCTTTGTCACTTTGAAAAACGAAAACAATTTCTGTTTTTGGAGACTTTATGCCGGTCTATCACCTTGAAAATAACATTTGTACAAAAATAAATTTTAAAGAGTAACCACTTAATGTAATTGATACTCATCTTTTTAAACACCGCAGGGTTTGATCATTTTGTATAATCAAGATTCTTGGGTAACTACATGTTGTTGCCAGCTAATAGCTCTGTAGTTAATTAAAGTTTTCAGAGCTAAATAATAAACTAATCATCAATGTCAGAAAATAATTTGATAAAATGTACTGTATCAGATAATAATCTTTTTTTTTTAACTCATCAGAGACAGAAAAACAGGAACTATCAGCCTCAAACGCTGCAGAGAATTCCTCCTCCATGTGATCTCTAAATGAGTCCTCTGTGAGGCTGTGGAAAAGATGAAGAGCGAGTTCCTCATCTGAAACAAACATGCTGGCCTGTGGCCAGGCTAAATTAGTGCAAGGAGAGTCAAAATCAGGTTTAACTAATTCCAATCCCCACCAGATGTCCAGAATAATTACCACAATCTGTCACAGATAAAAATAGACGAACTTTTAATATTTTTGCATTATTAATAGACTGCTGTAGTGATGTAATGAAAGTAAGCCGCCTCAAACCTCAATTAGCACGGCGGATATTGGGGAAAAGATCAAAGAGACGAGAACTCATCCGTAGACTCGTTTGGTATCGTCCATCCATCCATTATCTTTACCTGCTTCTTCTTTTTCGGGTTGCGGGGGTTACTGGTGCCCATGTCCAGCCATCACAGTGCAAGGGGCGGGAGACACCTGGACAGGTCTACAGTCCATCACAGGGACACATAGAGACAAACAACCATTCACTCTCTCACCTAGAGACAATTTAGAGTTACCAATCAGGCTAACATGCATGTTTTGGTCTGTGCGATGAAACTGGAGTACCCGGAGAAAACCCATACATGCAAACTCCACCCAGACAGGCCCCTGGACTGTGATTTGAATCAGGACAACCTGCTGGCTGAGAGCTCTGTCAACTGGGCCGCCTTGTATCGTTCATGGGTTAGAATATTATAACCTTTAGAAAGTGACCTGTTCCCATAATCCTTCACTGTTTAATTCATCTCAAAAGATATTTAGCTCTTTTAGCTTTAGTAAGCTCTAAAATAAAACACGAATAAAAATTAATAACATATAACTTAAAGTCTGATCCATGCATCAACTATATGGGCGTGTATCTTGGTAGAGACCATTAATTTGTCAGAGTTTTTATTTTATTTTTATCAGGCAGGAAAAGTGGGGACTCCGGTGTTTCCACCACGAACCACTTCAGTGCAGCTCTTGAGAGGCAGGTAGAGTCAACCAGTCCCCGCTGATCCCTGTCCAGCTGATGAGCTTCCTCCAGCATTAAAAGGCCGAGTCCTAAAGAACTCAATGCTGGGCTTGTTGCACATGAACGCACCACCCAAGTGCATTCTGGGAAAGAGAAAATATGGCGGGTCGGTTCAAAGCTTCTTTCCATCCCTAATAGACTGGGGTTCGATTCCCTGATGAGAAGTTAACTTTAATAGGAGACCAAGATGATGTAGAGGTAGGCCAGCCGACTTGGGACCAGAAAGTCACAGGTTCAACTCTCCACCATGCCCACATGCCGTGGTGTCCTTGAGCAAGAGGCCAAATCCCTAATTGCTCCCCGGGCAGCTTACATAGCTGCCCAATGCTCCACCTGGGTGTATCGCAGTTGGGATAGGATAGGTTAAATGCAGAGAACTAATTTCATCATTGTTTTGGAACATACATTGATGACAATACACAGCACTTTACTTTAAAGGGGACCACATATTGCTTTTTAAAATTTTTATGGTATTTCTTTGGGGTTAAAAAACAGTGTTCATTCAATTTAATACACAAAATAATTCTTAGATAATCAATTATACCCTTTTTAATTCTGCCATTTTTAACTTTCGTTTTGAACGACCGGTTTATGATGAGGAGGTCTTGTGGCACGCCCTTCAAAGATCTGCTCACATTAACTCCGCCCTCCAAAGGCAGACGAGGAAGTTACTGCACGTTTCTTTTGCCTCCTTCTGACTCTCCCTCCCTCTGACTCTCCCTCCCTCTGACTCTCCCTCCTTCTGCCTGTGGCGCAGCTGTAGGGGAGCAAAGCACACACACACACAAGCACAGCAGCACAGCGGGGGCTTTTTTATCTGCGTCCCTCCGAGGAGCACGTGCGGGCCGGCACACATACACACACACACACACTCACAGCGGGCTTTCTTTTTATCAACACTACCTGACGCTCTGATGGAATTAAATAGGAGCTCCAAGTGATCTTGGTCTGGCTGAACCTGTATGTGAGGACACACACACACGCGCACACACGGGTTTGGTTGCGTTAAGTAGTCTGTCCTGCTAATGACACATAAACCAACACACACACACACACACACAGAAACATGCGCATCTGTTCCCATCTGAAAACTATCAATTTTAAATCCATTATCTGCGCCACGAGGGTCAGAGAGTTAGCTGGCTAGACTCTGTGACATTTTTAGCCATGAAATCAGGAAAAACAACCGTCAACTCTTTTATACTGGAGTGGGTTGAGCCGCACCAGGGGTTGCTAGGTGAGGGGGCTGGACTCAGGTTCGAGGTGGGTTGTCCTCGCGCCTGTGACGTAACAGGCGCGATGATTTCAAAACGAAACCTATCTTATCACAGTTAAATAAATCTACTTAGAGTAAATAAACCACTGGGTGCATTTTTTTGGCCTTAGGACTGTTTTTTTATGGAGTAAATACCCAAAGTTGAGTAAAAAAAACATTAAAAAGTGAATTTTGAATATGTGGTCCCCTTTAATATGTGCTAAACTTAAAATAAATAACTAGTAGGTAGGCTTACATGTAAAGTGGTGACATAATAAAGTAGACTAATTTGCTTCATCCTTACACAGTCGAAGAATGTAGTGTAGCCTAAGCCCCAGTTACATCCAACAATAAAATGTAAAAGAAAAACAGTAATAACATCTAAGATATGAACTAAGAACAACATCAACTAAATATACACAAGCACTAATAGCATAAAAACAATAAACAAAAACAATACGCCGAACAGCAGCACGAACATGAGTCTGTGTGAGCAAATGAGTCAAATGAACACAGCAACATGAAACAGATCAGCAGCAACATGAAACAGATCAGCAGCAACATGAAACAGATCAGCAGCAACATGAAACAGATCAGCAGCAACATGAAACAGATCAGCAGCAACATGAAACAGATCAGCAGCAACATGAAACAGATCAGCAGCAACATGAAACAGATCAGCAGCAACATGAAACAGATCAGCAGCAACATGAAACAGATCAGCAGCAACATGAAACAGATCAGCAGCAACATGAAACAGATCAGCAGCAACATGAAACAGATCAGCAGCAACATGAAACAGATCAGCAGCAACATGAAACAGATCAGCAGCAACATGAAACAGATCAGCAGCAACATGAAACAGATCAGCAGCAACATGAAACAGATCAGCAGCAACATGAAACAGATCAGCAGCAACATGAAACAGATCAGCAGCAACATGAAACAGATCAGCAGCAACATGAAACAGATCAGCAGCAACATGAAACAGATCAGCAGCAACATGAAACAGATCAGCAGCAACATGAAACAGATCAGCAGCAACATGAAACAGATCAGCAGCAACATGAAACAGATCAGCAGCAACATGAAACAGATCAGCAGCAACATGAAACAGATCAGCAGCAACATGAAACAGATCAGCAGCAACATGAAACAGATCAGCAGCAACATGAAACAGATCAGCAGCAACATGAAACAGATCAGCAGCAACATGAAACAGATCAGCAGCAACATGAAACAGATCAGCAGCAACATGAAACAGATCAGCAGCAACATGAAACAGATCAGCAGCAACATGAAACAGATCAGCAGCAACATGAAACAGATCAGCAGCAACATGAAACAGATCAGCAGCAACATGAAACAGATCAGCAGCAACATGAAACAGATCAGCAGCAACATGAAACAGATCAGCAGCAACATGAAACAGATCAGCAGCAACATGAAACAGATCAGCAGCAACATGAAACAGATCAGCAGCAACATGAAACAGATCAGCAGCAACATGAAACAGATCAGCAGCAACATGAAACAGATCAGCAGCAACATGAAACAGATCAGCAGCAACATGAAACAGATCAGCAGCAACATGAAACAGATCAGCAGCAACATGAAACAGATCAGCAGCAACATGAAACAGATCAGCAGCAACATGAAACAGATCAGCAGCAACATGAAACAGATCAGCAGCAACATGAAACAGATCAGCAGCAACATGAAACAGATCAGCAGCAACATGAAACAGATCAGCAGCAACATGAAACAGATCAGCAGCAACATGAAACAGATCAGCAGCAACATGAAACAGATCAGCAGCAACATGAAACAGATCAGCAGCAACATGAAACAGATCAGCAGCAACATGAAACAGATCAGCAGCAACATGAAACAGATCAGCAGCAACATGAAACAGATCAGCAGCAACATGAAACAGATCAGCAGCAACATGAAACAGATCAGCAGCAACATGAAACAGATCAGCAGCAACATGAAACAGATCAGCAGCAACATGATGTGATATTTCACAGTGATTATTCTGGTTAGATATTCATGAGTCTAACAGCCTCAGGGTAGAAGCTGTTCCTCAGTCTAGTGGTTCTACACTTAATGCTCCTCAACCTCCTTCCTGAGGGGAGTGGGGCAAAAAGTGTGTGTGCTGGGTGAGTGTGGTCCTTCATGATGCAGGTGGCTCTCTTCCTGCATCTGGAGGTGTAAATGTCTGTGATGGTGGGGAGACTGACTCCAACATCTTCTGTGCAGCCTTCACCACTCTCTGTAGAGCTTTCCTCTCTTCAACTGTGCAGCCTCCATGCCACACGTTGATGCTGGAGCACAGGATGCTCTCCACTGCACACCTGTAGAAGGAGGTGAGGACTGGGCTACTCAGACCAGCTCGTCTCAGCCGTCTGAGGAAGTAGAGTCTCTGATGACCTTTCTTGATCAGGCTGGTGGTGTTGTTGCTCCAGCTGAGGTTATCATTCAGGTGTACACCTAAATACTTCTGAAGTCCACAACTTATCACTCCTTCTTACCATTGGCCTCGCCTACAAAAAAGCAATATGGTCATCAAATATTGTGTTTATTAGTAGCTTAAAATACCTTATTACAACTCTGGTAGTGGGCTATGTCTACTGCAACGTTACCCAGTTATACAGTCAAGAGACAAACAGGCAGCATTTACAAAGTATGAACAGCATTCAGGAATAATTTCTATAATTGTTCACAAGAACCACTATCATATATTTTATTATGTTCCAGTTGTTAAACTTTATTAGCCATACCTTTACATTTTACATGTGCTTGAAATGAGGCAGTTGTGCAGGTGCCAACAACTGACATGACACAAACGGTCAGACCACCCCGCCCACCCAGAAATGTAACCCAGGGTGAGCTAAGCTTGGACAAACAAACAAGATGACTGTAATCATAATGACATACCTCAAAAAGTATTTGAATTAGTCATTGTCTTTTCTTCATAATTTACATCCCTTAGCACAAATCATACATCTACACAAATTGTACTTTCATGACTCAGTTTCAACTGAAGGGACTAATATAATGCGTAAGAAATTTACAAACAGGTTTATCAGAGCTCATTCAGAAACTTTATCTACTCCCATATGTAAACATAGATGGGGTTATTTAAGTAAAAAACTGTAGAGTGCAATCTTTTGATTCCTCATAAATATATACTTACTACCGTGATAGGATCAAATTTTTATTTATTCAAGGTTTTACATAAATATTGTCCAGTTAAAGATAATTGGTCACTTCTCCCCAAATATCAGCAACAACTGCTCTTTTTGTCAGTGTGAGGGCAAAAGTATTGAACATTTATTTGTGGAATCTTCTCATGCTGTAATTTTTGGCGAGATTTGCAAAGGCTCCTTTCAGAAAAGTTGGAAAGAATATTGTATTGTCAAAATTGCAAATGTTGCTCATCTTTAACAATTCAGCCTTTTCTTCAGAAGAAATATAATAAATCTAAAGTAATTATAACACTGCAAAATATTATGTCCACAAGATGAAATGCAGCGAGGGAAAAAAAACTTAATTTAATAATTTTCAAGAAACTTATTTCAAAACATATACAGTATTGCATATGTTGAAAAAAAATCCAAATAATCAGAAACTTGTGAAAACAAAAACTCTTCTTGAGAAATTTAACTTTATCTCATAAACAACTTCAATTTTATTAGGTCCCCAAGGGGCAATTCATTTACAGCAGGCAATGGTAATGAGACANTATATATATATATACCGTGGCATACAGTTGGCAGCTGGTCATTTTTTTATAGGGGGGGCCGCCATCTAGTGGTCATGAAATCAAGTTCAAATTCAACTTTATTAGGTCCCCAAGGGGCAATTCATCTACAGCAGGTAGTGGTGGTGAGATAGCAGCACATTCATACAAACTATAATATAAAACAGAATAAAAAGTACCTTCTAACAAGATTAAGATACAAAAAAAGCACTTGGAGATTTTCATTAATGAAAAGTGCATTATAAATTGAATTCATTATTATTATTATTATTATTAAAAACATTACTGAAAAGGTACAGCATAATAAAGGCAAACAGTTCATCCTTAAAATCATGAAGTTAATATTCCAAGATAAAAATACGTTAAAAAAAAGGAGATAAGTCTTTAATCCTAGTTTTTGTTTAAAAATCCAATAACTGAGGGGATGAAGGAGTTTTTTAATCTGTTTGTTCTACACCTAGGTAGGCCATATCTTCTGCCTGAAGGCAAAATATTGAACTGAGCGTGTAGAGAAAGAGTGGGATCTGCCAAGACTTTTTTAGCTTTGGATATAGATCTGGACTTAAATAGGTCCATGATGTCGTTCATTTGAGTCCCTATTATTTTCCCGCATTCTTTGATGACACACTGTAAGCGATTACGGTTTTTCAAGTTCAACAACCCAAACCAGCAGAGAAACGAAAAAGTGAGGACAGATTCAATAAAACAGCTGTAAAACATTTTCATGAAAGTGCAGTCAACATTTAAGCTCCTTAACTTCCTGAGGAAATGTATCCCCTGGTGGGCTTTCCAACAGATTGCGTCTGACTTCAAATGTCAATTTGTTGTCCATCATTATGCCAAGGTACTTGTATTATTGTACCTCTTCCACTACCTGACCATTAATGGTAACAGGAGGGAGAGGGGCAGAAGACTTCCTAAAGTCTATGCTCATCACTTTTGATGCATTAATGTGCAGGAAGGATGACTGGCACCATACCAAAAAGTCCTGCAGGACATTATCTTGGCCTGTCAGAACATTTCCATTAAACAGAGACACAATAACCGAGTCGTCAGCAAACTTTATAATGTGTAACTTTAAAACTTTACAAAGCTACAAAAAATCCAAATAATTTAGATAAGCATGTGGAGTCAACCTTTTTCTTCCATTTGTATTTGTGTAGAGCTCGTGCTGCAGTAAAGAGTGTTTTTTTTCCAGAGCCTAAGAGTAAAACTCTGAGCAAGACATTTCATAATTAAATTGACAATTAGCTAATTTCTAATTAGCTCAGAAGAACATTTGTTTCACACATCAGTCCACTTATTTTTCATGAGAGAAATCATTTCCACAAATCCAGTGGAAGATGCAGGGCCGGATCTATAATACGGGCACACCGGGCGGGTGCCCAGGGGCCCGACAGCTCAATGGGGCCCTCTGCTGGCCAGGAGTGAGCAGTTCAACCTGGCAGAAATTTTTTATTTTTTATTTTATTTTTTTATTGTCGCTAGACGTAGATAAAACAATGCTTTGTCCTCAATTTTCCTTATTATCCAACCCAAATAAAATAAAAAGTTGTTTTTCAAAAACAACTCATAAGTGTCTTTTAGTTTGTTGACATGACGTGTATGATTGGGAGCAGACGGCAATGCACACACTCAGTCCGGTTGGTGGCGGTAATGTGCTTAAAATAAGTTCGCCAACCGCCAATAAACAATAGAAGAAGAAGAAGCTCTGTGACCAATGAGCTGACAGCCCTTTTACACACGTGATTGAAACTACAGAATCCGGCTCATCTCATTGGTCCAGTCTTGGCAGTTCACGGAAGACACGGCAGCTACGAGGCCGCCAGACGAAGCATTGTTTCCGAGATAAATCCGTCCGAAGGTCCCCCGGCGCGCGCCGGAGCTCAACTGAGAACCAGGCCGGCCATGCTGCTTTGAAGCCCCACCAAGAGGCTCCCTGCCTGGGTACACGATCCAGAACGGCCCCCGGCGCGCGCCGGAGCTCAACTGAGAACCAGGCCGGCCATGCTGCTTTGAAGCCCCACCAAGAGGCTCCCTGCCTGGGTACACGATCCAGAACGGCCCCCGGCGCGCGCCGGAGCTCCGGCGCTCTGGACCACCAGAACCATGCACCAGGGCAGAAACTTCGTGCTGGACATGGGCACAGGAGAAAGCAGGTAAAGATAATGGATGGACGGACGGATAATAAATGTAACAAAACCAGGAGAACCCTTGAAGAAGAAGTGGAGAAGATCACTGAAAGTCTTCACCTGGTTGGCAGGTAAAAATTCAATAATTTCCAGTGTAGTTGTGAACCATGTTTAATTATTGATAGTTATAAACAAAAGTGTACAACTGACACGTACAAATAAGTACATAATTGTGAATTTAAGAGATTGCTAAAAGTGATTTTTTTTGAAGGAATATGAAAAATAACATAAGAATTTATTTGAGTTGTTTAAGATGATGTAATCTTACATTTGGTGATGCAATTAATTTTGTTCTTTGATAAATCATTGTTGTGAGTTTATTTGGGTAAAAAAGGGGCAGAGATTATAAGATTATTCTTCATCTGCTGCCTTTCATTTTATTTTGAATGTATGTTTTTTATTTTTTATTGAGTTGTTGACTTTGTTTTAGTGAAATGAATGAATTTTAATAAATAAAATAAAAATAAATACATTTACTTTACACTATGCAAACATACAACCTTGTCCATCTTTAAAAAAATCACAGTTCATATAGGTAATTAATAAATACATTTCAAAATGTAGTTTACATACTACAATGCTAAATTTATAAATATAAACAATACACGTTTTTCCATTTATTTATCACTACATAACCTAGGCTATGTGTCACTAATGAATTTTTTAACACCTTTTGGCAGGCTAAACAAGTATGGATGAGCTGTATGAGGAATGTGTGACTGCAAACAGCCTGAGGTGAGGTGGTCTCACCTCAGGAGAAAGAAAGGTGGCAGTCCCAGGGAACAGCAGAGAAGTGGATGCAGCTGACCTCCCCAACAGAACACCTGAACTCACACCTGGCCTCAAATGCTCCCCATCATTCATGGTTGAGTTCCATGTGATCCAGGTTTGAACTTGAGAAAAACATCATACAGACTGTCTACCTACACTTCAATCAAAGTAAGGGAATTTTTCTTTTTCTGCTGCTTCGAGCTTTCTTAGAGCTCATGGACTTGTTTTTCATGCACGTGGACATGGACTGCACAGTGCACACCAAGGCACTGGTGTCACCATGGTTGCAACATGTTTCTGATGGATGTGATTTGCTACTGGTTTGCTGCTGATTGATGTCAATGCAGTAGCTGCTGCTCTTTCAGAAGTGTTCATGTTTGACATCATTTGCTGATGAAGGATGGATGGATGGATGGATGGGATTTGCTGCTGAATGATGTCAATACAGTAGTATTATACAGTATATACAATACAGTCAATACAGTAGTATATAGTAGTAGTCAATACAATATATATATATATATATAGTAAAATGGGTGTTAGGTTACGGGGGGGGGCCCTGTGAGCTTCGGTGCCCAGGGGCCCCTGGGGTTGTTAATCC
>JBBPBX010055256.1:0-23167 GCA_038048925.1 Garcialebias charrua | reverse complement strand
ATAAGCTGAAATTAATAGAAATAAGTTTACAGTATTAGGCTGAAAGTAGCAGAAATTACAGTACGTGTATAATGAAAAACTTGAATTTATCTGAAAACAGCTGAAATTAGCTAAAAGTGCTAAAAGGAAGTAGCTGAAAATGTAGCACAAGCCCAGATTAGCAGAACAAAGAAGAACTAACATATTCGCTGAATTAGGTTTAAATAATCAGAAATTAGTGCAAAAATAAGGACATTTGCTTTAAAAAAAGCTGAAATTAGCAAAAATTTGCTGAAAAGGCAGAAAGAAGCTTAAGCTACCAGAAGGAAGTGGAAGGAGCTGAAATTAGCTTAATAAATATGGAATTAGATGAAAAAGCTAAATTTAGCACAAAAACAACTAAATAGTAGCTAAAATAGCAAAAAAAAAGCTGAAAGGAGCATAAGCTGAAATTATTAGAAATAAGTTTATTAGGCTGAAAGTAGCAGAAATTATTATGGAAAAACTTGAATTTTTCTCAACACAGCTGAAATTAGCTAAAAGTGCTAAAAGGAAGTAGCTGAAAAGGTAGCACAAGCCTAGATTAGCAGAACAAAGAAGAACTAACATATTTGCTGAATTAGGTTTAGATAATCTGAAATTAGTACAAAAATAAGGAAATTAGCTTAAAAATACTGTAGCTGAAATTATCAAAAAATAGCTGAAAGGGCAGAAAGAAGCTTAAGCTACCAGAAAGAAGTGGAAGGAGCTGAAATTAGCTTAAAAATATGGAATTAGATGAAAAAGCTAAATTTAGCACAAAACAACTAGATAGTAGCTAAAATAGCAACAAAAAAAGCTGAAACAAGCATAAAAACGCTGAAAGGAGCATAACAAACTGAAATTGTCAGGAAGAAATTTATTAGGCTGAAAGCAGCAGAAATTATTATGAAAAACTTGAATTGATCTGAAAACAGCTGAAATTAGCTTAAAAATGCTGAAATGTAACTGAAATTGGAGAATAAGCCTAAATTAGCAGAACAAAGAAGAACTAACATATTTGCTGAATTAGGTTTAGATAATCAGAAATTAGTACAAAAATAAGGAAATTTGCTTAAAAAAGCTGAAATTATTAAAAAAAATAGCTGAAAAGGCAGAAAAAAGCTTAAGCTACCATAAGGAAGTGTAAGGAGCTGAAATGAGCTTAAAAATATGGAATTAGATGAAAAAGCTAAATTTACCACAAAACAACTAAATAGTAGCTAAAATAGCAACAAAAAAAGCTGAAACAAGCATAAAAAAGCTGAAAGGAGCATTACAAAACTGAAATTGTCAGGAAGAAATTTATTAGGCTGAAATTAGCAGAAATTATTATGAAAAACTTGAATTGATCTGAAAACAGCTGAAATTAGCTTAAAAAATGCTGAAATGTAACTGAAATTGGAGAATAAGCCTAAATTAGCAGAACAAAGAAGAACTAACATATTTGCTGAATTGGGTTTAGATAATCTGAAATTAGTAGTACAAAAATAAGGAAATTAGCTTAAAAATAGCTGAAATTATCAAAAAAAAAAAGCTGAAAAGGCAGAAAGAAGCTTAAGCTACCAGAAAGAAGTGGAAGGAGCTGAAATGAGCTTAAAAATATGGAATTAGATGAAAAAGCTAAATTTACCACAAAACAACTAAATAGTAGCTAAAATAGCAACAAAAAAAGCTGAAACAAGCATAAAAAAGCTGAAAGGAGCATAACAAAACTGAAATTGTCAGGAAGAAATTTATTAGGCTGAAATTAGCAGAAATTATTATGAAAAACTTGAATTGATCTGAAAACAGCTGAAATTAGCTTAAAAATGCTGAAATGTAACCGAAATTGGAGAATAAGCCTAAATTAGCAGAACAAAGAAGAACTAACATATTTGCTGAATTAGGTTTAGATAATCAGAAATTAGTACAAAAATAAGGAAATTTGCTTAAAAAAGCTGAAATTATTAAAAAAAATAGCTGAAAAGGCAGAAAAAAGCTTAAGCTACCATAAGGAAGTGTAAGGAGCTGAAATGAGCTTAAAAATATGGAATTAGATGAAAAAGCTAAATTTACCACAAAACAACTAAATAGTAGCTAAAATAGCAACAAAAAAAGCTGAAACAAGCATAAAAAAGCTGAAAGGAGCATTACAAAACTGAAATTGTCAGGAAGAAATTTATTAGGCTGAAATTAGCAGAAATTATTATGAAAAACTTGAATTGATCTGAAAACAGCTGAAATTAGCTTAAAAAATGCTGAAATGTAACTGAAATTGGAGAATAAGCCTAAATTAGCAGAACAAAGAAGAACTAACATATTTGCTGAATTGGGTTTAGATAATCTGAAATTAGTACAAAAATAAGGAAATTAGCTTAAAAATAGCTGAAATTATCAAAAAAAAAAAGCTGAAAAGGCAGAAAGAAGCTTAAGCTACCAGAAAGAAGTGGAAGGAGCTGAAATGAGCTTAAAAATATGGAATTAGATGAAAAAGCTAAATTTACCACAAAACAACTAAATAGTAGCTAAAATAGCAACAAAAAAAGCTGAAACAAGCATAAAAAAGCTGAAAGGAGCATAACAAACTGAAATTGTCAGGAAGAAATTTATTAGGCTGAAAGCAGCAGAAGTTATTATGAAAAACTTGAATTTATCTGAAAACAGCTGAAATTAGCTAAAAATGCTAAAAGGAAGTAGCTGAAAAGGTAGAACAAGCTTAAATTAGCAGAAGAAAGCAGAAATAACACATATGCTGAAAAAGATGTAAATAAGCAGAAATGAGCACAAAAATTAGGAAATTTGCTAAAATAGCTTAAAAGTAGCTGAAAAGGCAGAAAGAAGTTTAAACTACCAGAAGTAAGTGGAAGGAGCTGAAATGAACTACAAAAATGTGGAATTATCTGAAAAAGCTAAATATAGCACGAAACAGCTAAATAGTATCTAAAACAGCAGAAAAATCTGAAACCAGAATAAAAAAGCTAAAAGGAGCATAACAAGCTGAAATGATCAGAAATAACTTAATTAGGCTCAAAGTAGCAGAAATTACCGCAAGAAAACTAGAGTTTATGCGGAAACAGCTGAATCTAACTAAAAATGCTAAAAGGAAGAAACTGAAAAGGTAGAACAAGCTTAAATTAGCAGAAGGAAGCAGAAAGAACACGTTTGTTGAAAGAAACAGAAATGAGAAAAAAGTGGAAATTACTGAAAAAAGCTGAAGCTAGCAAAAAAAAATAGCTGAAAAGAAGCTTAAAAGGCAGAAAAACAGCTAAACAGTAGGTGAAATAGCAGAAAAGTTTAAAGGAACATAAGATAAAATTAGCAGAATTAAGTTAATTGGGCTCAAAGTAGCAGAGGTTACCATGAAAAACTTGAATTTATCTGAAAACAGCTGAAATTAGCAAAAAATGCTGTAGCTGAAAAGGTAGAACAAGCTTAAATTAGCAGGAAGCACAAGGAACATGTTTGCTGAAAGAAGCAGAAATGAGTACAAAGCAGGGGAAATTATCTGGAAAAAAAAGCTTAAATAAAAAAATAAACAGCTGAAAAGTAGCTCAAAATGTAGAAAGAAGCTAAAATTACAAGATGGAAGAGGAGAGAGCTCATTTTTGCTGAATTAGGCAGAAAAATATGTAATATTAGTACCGGTACCAAAAAAATGTGGAACTATAGCTGAAAGAGCCTAAAATGGCATAAATCAGCTGTAGCTGAAATAGCCGAAAAAGCTGAAAATAAAAGAAATGAGCTGAAAGGAGTATAACAAGTTGAATCTAGCAGAAATAAATTAGAAGTACCACAAAAAATGTTGTAGTTAGCAGAAATAATCTGAAAGGAGTACAAAACAGCTGAAAATAGCAGATTTATTTTTATTTTATTGCAGCAGGAAGCTGAAAGAAGCTGAAAGCAGCTGAAGCAGAACAAAAAGTGAAAGGAGCAGTAAAACGTTGTAAACTGATCTAAAGATTTGAAGGATGGCAAATGAGCTCAACTCATTTTCTATGAGACAAAAAGTGGCAGAAAAGGCTAAATATTTAAAAAAGCTAAAGTTGCACCAATACCAAAAGTCACGGCAGGATTGTCCGGAAAGAGCCGAACGTTTTATGATTTGTTGAAACAGCTAAAAACTAAAAAAAACTTAATTAGCAAAAAACTGCTGAAAAGTAGCTAAAAAGGCAGAAATAAGCTTAAATTAGCAGAAGGGAAGTGGACAGAGCACAATTTTCCCCATTTAGGCTGAAAGAAACAGAAATAAGCACAAAAAAGGTAGAAGATATCTGACAAAAGCAGAAATTTATACAAATTAAAAAACAGCCAAATAGTAGCTAAAGAAGCAAAAAGAAGCTTAAAATACCAGGAGGTGAAGGACAGAACAAAAATTTGCCAAATTAGGCTTAAAGAAGCAAAAATAAGCACTGAGTTAAAATGATGTGGGGGGAAAAGGCAGAATTTTGCTAATAAACAAACAGCTGAATAGTAGCTAAAACTGCAGAAAAAAGCGCAAATTACCAGAAAGAAGTGAAGAGAGCACAATTTGCCCAATTAGGCTGAAAGAAGCAGAAATAAGCACAAAAAGTGGAAAATATCTGGGAAAAAAGCAGAAAGTTACACACACAAACAGCTGAATATTAGCTAAAGAAGCAGAAAGAAGCTTAAAGTACAAGATGGTAAAGGAGAGAGCAAAAAATGTTGCCCAATTAGACTTAAAGAAGCACAAATCGTGGGAATTTATTGGAAAAAAGCAGAATTTTGGAAAAAACAAACTTCTGAATACAGTAGTAGCTAAAAAAAAGGCAGAAAGGAGCTTAAATTACCAGAAGCGAGTAGAGAGCACATTTTTGCTGAATTAGGGTGAAAATAGTTGACATGAGTTTAAAAAAATGTAGAATTTGGAGGATAAGCTAAAATTAGCATAAAACAGCTAAATAGTAGCTGAAATATCAGAAATAACCGAAACTTGCATAAATAAGCTGTACGGAGCAAAGCAAGCTGAAATTAGCAGAACAAAGTTAAAAGAAGCACAAAAATGCTGTAGTTAGGATAAAACTGAAAGGAGCACAAAACAGCTGAAAGTAGCTGATGTTTTTTTTTTCCTGAACAAGGAAGGTGAAAGAAGCCGAAGCAGACCAAAATGCGAAAGGAGCAGTAAAATGTTGTAAACTGATCTAAAGATATGAAGGATGTAAGATGAGCTCAACTCATTTTCTATGAGACAAAAAGTGGCAGAAAAGGCTAAATATTTCAAAAAGCTATAGTTGCACCAATACCAAAAGTCACGGCAGGATCGTCCTGAAAGAGCCGAACGTTTTTAAGATTTGTTGAAACAGCTGAAAACTGTGGGATGAAAATTGTACGGAAGAAACATGGATCACAGCAGAGTGGATGTATTACTACGAGTCATACGTGAACACGTCATGTAGAAAAACCTTATCGCCCGCAGCTCCATCTTCCCCTGAATAATCAGAACTGAAAGCTTAAACCCTGAAACTGTAACCTCAGCTGTAGTTCCCGCGGTGACGGGAGTCCCACGGGTCGGCGTGCAGTCAAGCCCAAAGGCCCCGCTGTGGATCAGATCAACAAAAACACGTCCGATACAACGGCCAACCCCGAGCCATCCCGTCTTCTCCGCCTCTCGCGGACAGCTGTGTCACTTTGCGATGGCGATCCCGGAGAGATTTGACGGCGTCATAGCTGGCGGTAATGACCGCCGATTGGAGCACACACGTAGGCTTTTTGAATTTGAGTTCGTATCGACGGCCGGGGGAGTCGGAATTCATTCGCAGTGATCTGTGGGCGAACTTGCGGATAACGTTGACGGTTGATACATTCGAGTGCGTGCAGGTGGAATGCGAGTACAGTAAAGGTTAAAAAGTACCAGGCGGCGTTGCGCTGTACTGACAACTGAAGACAGGTGGAATGTGCTCAAGGCCTTGCGTGAACACAGTCTGCATCGTGTAGCGTCACGAGCTACACTCCGTCTCAAAAGTAATTCAGAGAACGTTATATCAATATACTGTATACAGCTGCCGTCGGTAGAAGGCGTTGATGTTTTGTTAATTTGGGGCTTCTAATGATTAATTTCAACCATTCCTTTTATGAAGGTGGATTGAATACATGACATACAACTTCAATGGGTTATAAAAGCAAGAACTGGGTGCACAACTTCGACTTTTCTATGGATTTTTACTCAGACAGGGTCAAAACTCTACATAAAACTCCATACTAATAATCACAGAAAATTTTCTCACACATTACCACACAACACAAAGATTTTAACACTGGACTCTGTGTCATCAAACGGGTTATTCACTAAACTCTCGGTCATGTGCTCATTCAGTTTGCACTACTTCTCATATTTGCACTAATGTTTGTATTACATTACTGCCTATAGTCATACTACTGTTTACATTTACTGTTTACATTTATTAATACGGTTTACATTTACTGTTTACATTTATTACTACTGTTTACATTTACACTTTTTATATCTACACTACTGCTGATATACAGTATATATTCTTTTTACTAGCCTTATTGCATATGCCACTTTACCTCTATACCAACATCAACTACCTCATACATATACAGTACTGTGTACATTACTTCATATGCTGCTTTGTCACTCTTTTACAAATGTCAAATGCCAGAACCTTCATTTATTTTATAGATATACTTTTTTATACTTTTATACTTCTATGGAAAAGCTCAGGACAGCATTACACTCTAATTCATTTTATGATAATGTTTATTAAATGTTGGTGTTTGGTGTTGGTGAAACTTTTTATACTTTTATACTACTATGCAAAAACTACTATGCAAAAACTCAGGACAGTACTACACTTTTATTATTTCATTTTATGCTTGTTTATTAAATGTTTTAGTGTTTTAGTGTTTAAATGGTTACTGTTGCACCGAGGGACTGAGAGAAATGCAATTTCAATCCTGTGTATGTTCTGTACATATTGCAGTTTTGACAATAAAGTTGACTTTGACTTTTTGACTTTAATACAGGTAGTCCTCGACTTTCGACGTTTCGGGGTTACGTCACGCATCTCATTAAAACATTTTTTTGAAAAATCTTATTTTATGTGTTTAAATGTTCTTGCTTTTATGTGTACAGCACTTTGTTGCAGCTGTGGTTGTTTTAAATGGCTTTATAAATAAAGTATTATTATTTTTATTATTATTATTATAATTTAGAAGCCGATCTACGCAGTTTCCGGCAGTTTTCGGTTAGCTTCGGTTAGCTCCGGCCTCGACAGCCGGCTTTGGACGGACCGTGTGTCCGATCAAAGGTTGCCTCGCTCGGATACATGAGCTGGAAACGCTCGGTGAACTCTGTGGACGTCTCAGGCGGAGGATTGGCCTCGCGGCCTCGGATGTTGCCAGGACACTGAGATAACGAGCTAACATGCTAACACGTGGAGAAACGGCTTCACCAGCTCCCAGTAAGTTATTAACTATTTTTTCCCTTCATTATGGCTCTAAATGTATGGAGCTAACATGCTAACAGGCCTTACTGTAAACAATTTGGACCGCGGGAAGCAGCAGGAAGCTGCAAAGCTTGGAGGTGCAACGAGCTAACATGCTAACAGACGGAGGATGGCTTCACCAGCTCACAGTAAGAAATTAACTCTTTTTTCACTTCATTATGGCTCCAAATGTACTGTATGTGTTTTTTGACAATTATGTAGGGTACTGTGTTAGGATAGGCTTAGTGCTTGATAACTGTACAGTACTGTACATGTACATGTATAGGTGGTGGCTCGTGTGTATATGTTTTCAGACTTATGGGATTTCCATGTTACAAACGTGCATAGGAACGGAACTCGTTTGTAAGTAGGGGACCTGTACATACGTAGCTTTACCTGAATCTGTAAATAAGTGATGCTGAAGGGTCCAAAATGTGACATGACTAAGACCTAAAAGATTGTTGTTAGTGATCATAGGGAAAGGGACTTGTTTGGCGGCGTTTGTTGAGTTGACCAGCACTCGTCTCTTTCTCTCGGGTGAACAATTGGTTAAGATGTTCAGGAACCACCAAGGCTCAGGTCTACTATAAACTGGAATTTTCTGAATCACCAGTGTTAATGACCGATGTTCAGCTAGAACTGAGAGTGTGCAAAAGAAAGAAGCTCCAAAAGGGACACCTTTGACGCTGAGGGACGTGTTAAATGCCTTCTGGGGGAAAGTTTTATGGTCAGACGAGACAAAGACTGAGTCATCTGGCCACAAGAAGTGTGTTTGGAGGAGTTGAAGCTTTCACAGATAAAACTGTTACCAACCGTTGTCATCACGCTAACGGTCAGTCTATGTTTCTACCCTTACAAACTCTGGGTAGAGACCGAAAGAACGAGATTCCATATACAAGCGGTCGAAATGAGTTCTGGGTAGACTCTCTCATAGGGATATGGCGGGAATATGATAGAGCTGCTGCTCCTCCACATTGAGAGGAGTTGAAATACTTCAGACATCTGTGGATGATCCCTGGCTGCCTCCCCAGGGAGGTTTTCTAAGCATGTCTAACAGGGATGAGACCCCGGGGAAGACCCAGGACATGCTAGAGAGACTATGTCTCTCGGCTGGCCTGGGAACGCCTTGGAGTCCTCCCAAAAGAGCTGGGAGAGGCTGTGGAAAGAGATGTCTGGGCCCCCTGTTAAAACTGCTGCCACCCCACGACTTGACTGCAAAAAAGTGGAAGACAAAAGATGAACAGTATCATCAAGGGCCCGAGATGGGGTAGAGGTAGGGCAACAGACTTGGGACCAGAAAGTCACGGTTCGACTCCCAGCCATTCCCATGTCATGGTGTCTCTGAACAAGACACCTTTGCTCCCTGGGCACTCAACACCCGGGTGGAGCAGTGGTGTATCGCAAGTGGGATGGGTTAAATGCAGAGAGCCAATTTCATCATCATATGGGAACATACAACGATGACTACACATAGCACTAATTTGCTCTGATCCTGTCACTGTCAAAATTTGATCATGCACTGAAACTATTACTTGAGCAGAAACTGTAAATGTGTCACGATCAGAGAGTCAGATACAATAAAGAACCAGACTGAGAGAAAACAGAACCAACTCAAATACGAGTTACAGTGAATTAGTTACAGTGAATTAACGTCAATGTTCTTACTTGCAAGGGAACATCTGAGGACGAAGGAAAACGTGTGAGTCCAGGAACGTAGAAGGATGTTGCAGTTTCATGGGCGATTTACTGGACAATGGTGACCCCCGACGCATGGAGAAGAAGGTTCCAGATTCCAGGCTGAGGAAGGCAGCAGGGCTGGTGGTCGAATGAAAACAGAGCAGCTGATGATGAACAAGGTTCTTTACAGGCACGAGGAGCTTCACGAGGGATCCAGGGCACGAGACTCCAGGAGAACAGTTTGCTATAGAGCACAAGGAGAAAAGCAAGGTGAGTCTATATTATACTTGTTCACAATAAGTTCGGTTGTAAGCAATTACGGAGAGTTGTGCAATGCTCCAGCAAAGAAGGAAGCTCTTCTGCAGTCCTTTATACCCCTGGAGCTCGTTAGGGAGATGTACACCAGCTGCGGCTCATTGGCACCGCCCAGGGTCCAGGAAGCTGTGGAAAAGACTGAAACCCTACAAAACGGTATACCATATTTTCCGCCAAGGCCGTCCATATTATCATGTCCTGGACGACTGAGAATCTTCACCAGCACATATTTTCCGCTGTACACGTTGCACCGCCGTCTGTCACATCAGTCCAAATATGTCTATTAAAGTGGAATACCCCATAAATATGTTGCTTTGCCAATGCCATATAAGTCGCATCTATTATGCATCACCGCTGATGCATTGCGTTTTTTACGCATCACTGCTGCTAATCCGGAAATGTGGGCCGATGTGCCAAAAATCGATTGGCTGCCAAATGGCAGTAGCGGGAGCGCACACTGGAGGACTTTAACAAGAATTTAACAAGATTAACACTTAAAAACAATTATTTGTTTGCTCAACGTTATAGTAAAGGTGTGTCTCAATTGAACATCCATCCATCCATCCATCTTCTTCCGCTTATCCGGGGTCGGGTCGCGGGGGTAGCAGCCTAAGTAGGGAGGCCCAGACTTCCCTCTCCCCAGCCACTTGGAGCAGCTCCTCTGGGGGAATCCCAAGGCGTTCCCAGGCCAGCCGAGAAACATAGTCCCTCCAGCGTGTCCTGGGTCTTCCTCTGGGTCTCCTCCCGGTGGGACATGCCCGGAACACCTCACCAGGGAGGCGTCCAGGAGGCATCCTAACCAGATGCCCGAGCCACCTCAACTGGCTCCTCTCGATGTGGAGAAGCAGCGGCTCTACTCCGAGTCCCTCCCGGATGACTGAGCTTCTCACCCTATCTCTAAGGGAGAGTCCAGCCACCCTGCGGAGAAAACTCATTTCAGCCGCTTGTATCCGAGATCTTGTTCTTTCGGTCATAACCCAAAGCTCATGACCATAGATGAGGGTGGGAACGTAGATCGATCGGTAAATTGAGAGCTTTGCCTTTTGACTCAGCTCTCTCTTCACCACGACAGACCGGTACAGCGCCCGCTTCACTGCGGACGCTGCACCTATCCGCCTATCGATCTCACGCTCCAGTTTTCCCTCATTCGTGAACAAGATCCCGAGATACTTAAACTCCTCCACTTGGGGCAGGACCTCCTCCCCGACCCGGAGAGGGCATGCTACCCTTTTCCGGCTCAAGACCATGGCCTCGGATTTGGAGGAACTGATCCTCATCCCGGCCGCATCACACTCGGCTGCAAACCGCTCCAGTGAAAGCTGTAGATCACGACTGATGAAGCCAATAGGACCACATCATCTGCAAAAAACAGAGAAGCGATTCTAAGGTCACCAAAACGGATCCTCTCAACACCTTGGCTGCGCCTAGAAATTCTGTCCATAAAAGTTATGAACAGAATCGGTGACAAAGGGCAACCTTGGCGGAGTCCAACTCTCACCGGAAACGAGCCTGACTTACTGCCGGCAATGCGGACCAAGCTCTGACACCGGTCGTACAGGGACCTAACAGCCCTTATCAAAGGGCCTGGTACCCCATACTCCCGGAGTACCCCCCACAGAACCCCCCGAGGGACGCGGTCGAATGCCTTCTCCAAGTCCACAAAGCACATGTAAACTGGTTGGGCAAACTCCCACGCACCCTCCAGGACCCTGCTGAGGGTGTAGAGCTGGTCCAGTGTTCCACGACCAGGACGAAAACCACACTGCTCCTCCTGAATCCGAGGTTCGACTATCCGACGGACCCTCCTCTCCAGAACCCCTGAATAGACCTTACCAGGGAGGCTTAAGAGTGTGATCCCCCTATAGTTGGAACACACCCTACGGTCCCCCTTTTTGAATAGGGGAACCACCACCCCAGTCTGCCAATCCAAGGGAACTGCCCCCGATGTCCACGCGATATTGCAGAGTCGCGTAAGCCAACACAACCCTACAACATCCAGAGCCCTAAGGAACTCCGGGCGAATCTCATCCACCCCCGGAGCCTTGCCACCGCGGAGCTTTTTAACCACCTCGGCGACCTCAGCACCAGAGATCGGAGAACCCGACCCAAAGTCCCCAGGCTCTGCTTCCTCAGTGGAAGACGTGCCAGTAGGATTGAGGAGGTCTTCGAAGTATTCCGCCCACCGACTCACAACATCCCGAGTTGAGGTCAGCAGCACGCCACCTCCACCATAAATGGTGTTGGTCTCGTACCTCTTTCCCCCCCTGAGACGCCGGATGGTGGACCAGAATCGCCTCGAAGCCGTACGGAAGTCATTCTCCATGGCCTCTCCGAACTCCTCCCACGCCCGAGTTTTTGCCTCAGCAACCACCCGAGCCGCATGCCGCTTGGACTGCCGGTACCTATCAGCTGCTTCCGGGGTCCCACAAGCCAAAAAGGCCCAATAGGACTCCTTCTTCAGCCTGACAGCATCCCTCACTGCCGGTGTCCACCACCGGGTTCGAGGGTTGCCACCACGACAGGCACCAACAACCTTGCGGCCACAGCTCCGATAAGCTGCCTCGACAATAGAGGCGCGGAACACGGCCCACTCGGACTCCATGTCCCCCGCCTCCCTTGGAACGTGTTCAAAGCTCTCCCGGAGGTGGGAGTTAAAGCTCCGTCTTACGGGAGACTCTGCCAGACGTTCCCAGCAGACCCTCACAATACGTTTGGGTCTGCCAGGTCTGACCGGCATCCTCCCCCACCATCGGAGCCAACTCACCACCAGGTAGTGGTCAGTTGACAGCTCCGCCCCTCTCCTCACCCGAGTGTCCAAGACATGCGGCCGCAGATCAGATGAGACGACAACAAAGTCGATCATCGAACTGCGACCTAGGGTGTCCTGGTGCCAAGAGCACATATGGACACCCTTATGCTTAAACATGGTGTTCGTTATGGACAATCCATGACGAGCACAGAAGTCCAATAACAGAACACCACTCTGGTTCAGATCAGGGGGGCCGTTCCTCCCAACCACACCCCTCCAGGTCTCACTGTCATTGCCCACGTGAGCGTTGAAGTCCCCCAGTAGAACAAGGGAGTCCCCAGGAGGCGCACTCTCCAATACCCCCTCCAAGGACTCCAAAAAGGGTGGGTAGTCTGAGCTGCCGTTTGGTGCATAGGCACAAACAACAGTCAGAGCCCGTCCCCCCACACGTAGGCGAAGGGAGGCTACCCTCTCGTTCACCGGGGTGAACCCCAACGTACAGGCACCAAGATGGGGGGCAACCAGTATGCCCACTCCTGCTCGGCGCCTCTCACCAGGGGCAACTCCAGAGTGGAAGAGTGTCCAACCCCTCTCAAGGAAACTGGTTCCAGAGCCAGAGCCATGCGTTGAGGTGAGTCCGACTATTTCTAGTCGGAACCTCTCAACCTCACACACTAGCTCAGGCTCCTTCCCCACCAGAGAGGTGACATTCCATGTCCCAATGGCCAGCTTCTGTAGCCGAGGATCAGACCGCCAGGGTCCCCGCCCTCGGCCACCACCCATCTCACATTGCACCCGACCCCTTTGGCCCCTCCCACAGGTGGTGAGCCCATGGGAAGGGGGACCCACGTCTCCTCTTCGGGCTGTGCCCGGCCGGGCTCCATGGGTAAAAGCCCGGCCACCAGGCGCTCGCCAGCGTGCCCCACCTCCGGGCCTGGCTCCAGAGTGGGGCCCCGGTGACCCGCGTCCGGGCGAGGGAAAACTTAGTCCATTAATTGTACTCATCATAATCAACATTTACTTAATAAATGCACTTCAACGGTCAAATTAGCCGCATTTCGCCGGGGCAGCGCTGCGAAATTAAGCTGATTGGATGGTTGCTCCAGGCAAGCAGAACAAATGTGAAACGCTATGGCAAGCCGATTTTGTCATTAATAACCACTTTTAAATTTTACATGACACAATAGTATGCTATGCTACTTTGCTGCCATCTAGTGGCTGAAAATGGTAGTGTTCAATATTTTCAGTCAGAATGAATGAAAACGGTCACATTTCAGATAATAATGTGTTAATGAATATGGGGAAAAATTAATCTGTCGCTTCGGAGTATAAGTCGCATGCAAATTATGCAAAAAAATGCAACTTATAATCCAAAAATACAGTAAAACAAACGTGTTTTTGAACGTCACTTTCTTTTTTTTTTTATCTGACATTAATATGGATTTTCTCACCACCTATTAGAGCAGTTTGGGTATTTTAACTTTTTGTGTGTGTGGACTGGCAAAAAATAAAATAAAAAAGAGAATTATACGGAGTTGTGTAGACACGGCTTGGAGGAGCAGAGAAAACCTGAGAAGGTCAAGTTAATAAGTAATATTGGTCGATATGGCAATAAATGTGGTAAAAATACACATTTAAATTCTTACGAATCACTTGGAAATGTACAGTAAATAACATTAAATTTACTTGACAAGTTTAGGGCAAACTGATGTTTGTAATTTAGTCCTAATTAAAAAAGAAAGTGATAATAAGATTTTTAAAAAGGTGTATTAAACAGGCTGGTTGGTGATGTGAAGCTCCCAGCCGTGAGCAGTTTGTGAAAACCCTCCCGGGGCGATGTCAAGACTGTGTTAGCGTTAACATGTTAATAAAACTCCTGTGATACTTCTACCACGTTGTCACGTCTTCGGGTTTCATCAAAGAAAAAGAGTTCGGGGGAGGGAATTTATAAAGAACCACCAATATCTTAAATGCAAGACGCACATTAACGCAAGATGTTTTGGTGCCAAAGGTCGGCGTGCTGCTGTAGTTCCCCTGATGTCAGTGAGGCCTTCCATAGCAATCTAAAAACTGTAAAACTACCGGAGACTGGTGAAGCTCAGCAGCATAGATCCCACAACTCAAAAATGAGCTTATCCACAAATGAAGTGTTTCCACGAGGAAGAACATCGTGATTCCTGGAAGATAATTCCAGTCTGAAACAGGATGGCAGCATTCATGTTCCTTTACTTCCATCATTTTAACTCGGTTTGAACATCACAGCCTTGTACGTATCACCTAAATGTAACACTAACCGTGTCCCACGACCAGGCTGAGCTCCCCCATCATCACCTGACTCCCCAAATTAGGCGACAGTGAGCCTGAGTGCCAGGGTTAAATCCAGTTGTGGCCTGGTTCGGCTCATTTGTGGCGGCGCGACGTTCGCCTGAGGCCACGGAGACGGAGATTCTGACTATATCTTTATATAAATCAGAGAAGAGCCGCGAGCAGAACACGAGCTTGGCAGAAAATAACCGGAGAATTTGAAACGTCAGGGGGAAGAAACGTCAATGTTGGATCCATTGTAACAGGATAATTGCTGAAATGCATGTATTTTTTTTAAACGACAGTGTTATTAGCAGTACATGGCCATATTTATGACACTTTTTCTAATAATGGTAGCAAACTGGTATAACTGTAGAGAAGAATCTCAAGAACTTCTTCTTTAAAGGAAATTGTAGCAGTAAATTATACGTACACAACACTCCATTGATTTTTAACATCAGATTGTGAAAATTGACTAAATGAGCGGTACGTTGACGTCCCCGTCAACAGGGATCTGAAGAGTGAATGTTTGTCTGGACTGGAACTGAACAGGGAATGCAAGTAAACCTTAATGTTTTTATTCTCTGAGACGTTCATGAGTTACACTGTGTAGAAGAACAGAGGTATGTTTTTTTTATATAGCCGTTCAAGGCGATGCAGAGTGATGGATCCTGGTTAGAGGGAGCAATTTTATCCCCCACCAGTTGCGGTGGCAAAGCCAGCGGGTCGCCAATGGTGGCCTTAGCCATCATAGATTAATATTTGTCCACCACAATCGTGAGAAAATTATACTTTTATGCAAAAAATAAATAAAAATGGCCACCATCTGCCACCGCTTGGCTCCAACATTGTACCTGGTGGTGGACAATTATTTTCTAAACACAACGTCCCAGTGGCTTTTAAACCCCAAAATACATTACGGCAAAGACTGGTTCATCCCAAAGATCCAGTCCCCCGGCACAAACAGAGTAATATTGTGTATGCTGTTCAGTGTCAGGAGGGTGATCAGTCTTATATCGGGGAAACTAAACAGCCACTGGCCAAAAGGATGGCCCAGCACAGAAGATCAACATCATCAGGTCAGGACTCTGCAGTCTACACTCATCTCCAGGTCAGAGGTCACTCTTTCAGGGATGAAGATGTTCACATCCTTGATAGAGAGGAACGATGGTTTGAGAGACATAAAGGAGGCCATCTTTGTGAAAAGAACCCATCCATCATTAAACAGAGGCAGAGCCTCTGTGTTCAACTGTCCCCCTCTTAAAATGCTGTTATTGCTAGTATCACTCAGCCCCTTGTGAATAGCAAACAACCATCAGGGTGCTAACGATCCACCGTTAGGCTGATGGTCTTCCTTAATTATGTTTTTCTCTCTGTGCTCTCTGTGAAGGCAGACGTGTCCTCTTCTGCTCCGTTCCCCCACTTCCCTGCTTTGCTCCCTTGTCTTGTAAACCCTAAAGAGACTCTTTTTTTATGCATAACTTCCTAATTTGATGGATTTTAATCAGCTGGTCTCAACAAAATTGATCAACTTCTCCCGAAATGAAGTCAGGGTGAATGGAGGACCCTCTTTCCTTGACAGAAACAAAATTGGATTCATGATGACAAATGGATTTTGCCGTTTGGGTTGGTAAATCTGTATTGTCTACAAATTTGTGTGGAATGTGTCGAAGCTTGGCAGCACTCAGACTGAATTATGTGGAGCTGCGTCAGAGCAGAGGTAGGCTGATATCAGGAATGTGAACTCTCTGGCAACACCCATGAACGGTTGGGAATAATCTTGGAGAAAGCTGTGAGCTCGACTTGAGACGTAAGAAATCAATTTGGCTGTTTGGAGTCACCATCAGAGAAATGTACTAGCGAGACTTTAAAAGGCAGAAACAGCAGTTTACGAGTTCTGCCTGACCCAAACTGTGGATCTGGACCTGGCCTTGAAGGCGGACTTGTCTCAGATCCTCTTGGCATGCAATAAAAAACAAAGAAGCTTTTGTTTGTCTCCTCACCCCTCCCTTCTCCAAGGCCATGGACCTGTGATGGAACCTCAGCCAAGCTGATGATAACAAACACCTCTTAACTGGACTATGGCTCGTGGGGCTCTGGACGATGCTACAACCTTCCCTTTAAAATTCAATGTCTTCACCGGCCTCATATGCATAATGTCTATTCATGTTGCTTTGCTATGGTAGATTTTTTTTATGCCTCAAACCGTGCCCTGTCTAGGACAAGGTGTGAGAGATATTTTCTTTATATACCTTCTCTCCTCATGTTTTCTTCCCCTTTTCTCATCTAAGCTAAAAGTATTCTGAAAAGGAGGGCTCCTTGCACTCTATCCATCTTTTGGACGACTGTACGTGTTCTCGTTGTATCTCAGTGTAATGATAATAAAGCTTATTCTGATTCTGAACAGCTAGTTCTGGATGTCAACAACAAACTGGTTGATCCACTATGAGAAGATGTTATTTATAAGACTGAGTTTGTTGCAGCTCCTCAGACTGAAGAAGTCCTTTGGACAAAAAAAAAAGTTGCATTAATAATCCATCCAGAGGACCTGACTTAACTTTGTTAGACTTTTCTACCTGGATTATTGAGCAGCATCAGTATACCTCTGTATGCTCCACAGTGCAACTCCTGCTCACTAGAATGCCTTGCACCAAAAAACATTTGTTTACCTGCATTCCTTGTTCAATTCCAGTCCAGATAAACTACAAACGTCCACTTTTCAAACCCCTCAGCGACAGGTGACATCGGTGTACCGCTTGTCGTCCGTTTTAGATGTAAACCCAATATTTGGCACTGATGTGTGCATTTTTGCTCTCAAGGAGATCTTGGATTTATACAATAGGCATAATACCACAATTTTTACGTGTTTTATTGATGCCTCAAAAGCATTTTATCATGTAAATCATGGAAAATTGTTTTATAAATTGCATGAAAGAGGAGTTCTGAAATATTTAATTAGAATCTTAGTGTATTGGTATAATCACCAGTCTATGTCTATGTAACAATATAGGAGTTATTTGTCAGTTTACTGACTTACCT
This sequence comes from Garcialebias charrua, assembly GCA_038048925.1. Lineage (NCBI taxonomy): Eukaryota > Metazoa > Chordata > Actinopteri > Cyprinodontiformes > Rivulidae > Garcialebias > Garcialebias charrua. The sequence goes on along the minus strand of JBBPBX010055256.1, from coordinate 5,638 downwards.
ATAGTTTAGACGTGCAAGTCTGAGCAGACTTTATCTGCACAAACTTGCCACCAAGTTCACGGAGTCTCAACTTTTTCAGAATAAATCAACAAATCTAACGATGTGATTAGCCAGAAATGTAATTTCACGCTTAGACTTCAATTTATGTTGGTCTACCAAAAGAATAGACCTTTTATTGAAACTATCACAAGAATTACATTAAAACATTTGTATCGATATTAGCTCTGATTTAATAACTACGTTGACAAGAATTCAAATTAAAACAAACAGACAGTTGGACCTTTCTGTTGGCACATTACTTAAAGTTTACCATGATGAAAATAAACATAAGGAGGAGTTTAAGGAGGAAAGATAAAAGATTGAAATGAAATGGTTGAATCTTATCTTGAGATGTTTAACCAGTATGACACCCTCTGCTCGGTTTCGGCTGGACGTCCGTCCCGTGATGAAACACTTTTACCTTCGTGAAGATGATCCTGTCTCGACTCCGGTAAATTAGTCAAGCCAAACGTGCATTCTGCTGCGTTTTACAGGCGACCACTTTCATCATGCCACGGTCTCGACCGTCTGCGTCGGCCTCCCAGAGTGATGCCTGGTGCTGGTTTTGTTCAAGATAACTTCAGAAAGAGTGTCACCATTTGGAGCTGTGACACTCGAAGGGGTTCACAGCTGACGTGCTGTTTGAACCTTTGCTGGAGACGTGGGTCGAGTTGGCACAATGACCGGGCGTCTCCAGCTTTCCCAAAGGAGAGCAACCAGTTGGCAGTTAGTTGTCTTCCAAAAAACTAAAGGCAAATGCAGGAAGTGCCCATTTATAGGGAGGCGGGATCTGAACCACCTCCTGAATAACTATTGGCTGGTTATAACAAAATAAAAGATGGAAGTTTAATTCCATAGGTAGAAAGTCTCTTGACGGACAACAGGAAAACTGTTTACATAAACAGCCAGGTGGCCTGCTTGCAAGCACAGAAAATGTTATGGCTAACTTCATAGACAAAACAGAGAAGGAAGCTGAACAGCTAACAGTTTACCCTGAACTGTGTCTTAGAATCAAAGCCTGCTTGCTTTTGCAGGAATAAACCAGCCGAAGGGTCAAAGTCATGCAAGTAACAGATCATCATTAAAAATGACAAAAATATACTGTAGATCAATTCTGAATTAACACACATTAAAGAGAAAGTTCAATCTGATTAATTAGTGTCCATTAATTCATAATAATTGTAAAAATATATAAGTGTCCATCTGTCTCCTTGAGGGCTTCAAGAAGGTGTAACCCTTAGAGTTTCAGAGAGATGTGGAGAGGTGTACTTGAAGGTCAAGACAAAGGCCTATATCACTACAGTCCCCCTTTTTGGAAGTCATCGCCTGTCCTTGGGGATGAGTTCCAACACGAAAGGATACCACCGAATGTCTCTGACCTCTATGTAATCCAGCAAGTGGAAAAAGAAAAATCAAAAAGTTCAAAATTATACTCCCATAATGTTTTTGGAAATTCCATACTGTTCGTAGGTAATCCCATTGCGGCAAGCTTTTAATCCTTTGGAAAACATAGTCTGTTAACCCATGGAGAACTGAGTCTGTGATCCCTTGGAAAACAAAGTCTTATAATCCACAACGGTAAATCCACAACGATGGGGGTTATTGATTTCATCAGCAAGAATGGTTTTAATCAGCATGTAGAGGGGATCCCTCGATTGAAGCAGAGGAGGCGGGCCTTGGATGAAGGTTGAAGACCAACGTTGGATCAGCAGGTCCCCACATCGAAGGTTGCAGGCTGGATGGCTTCCAGTCGGTGCCACCCTGGTTCAATGTGTCATGCAATTATGTGGTTTTAGGTGGGCTTATGATAGGGATTCTACATTAAGCCTTACCTATATGCACCTGGTATGTAAGCTATCATGGATTAGATCAGCTACAATTACCAATTAAGGGGTGGATCAATGCTGTAAAAATCAGAAATAGGGATCTATACCTATAGAAATGTGGAGGGCTTCTGTAACGAAGGCCTCTTCTTTCAAACTATTCCTCCATTCATTATTTAGTTTAGGTTAAACTAAAATACAAAAATGAAAACTAGTTTGGTCTAAATGTCTGTTGTCTTTTAGACGAACGACGCAAGATTTGGTAATCCCTAAAAATTTTGAAGTCTATGGCGAGACTCATCAAAATGAATAGATCTAGAATAGAAACGATCGAATCGGTTCTACCTAAATGATTGGGAGATCAGTGTAGATTATAGTACCTTAAGTAGTATTAATCTACTATGACTCTTCAAAGATTGAGATCTTTAACAAAATGAACAGCATGTTGGCATAGTTAAAATCCATTTAAGTCTTCAACTTATCAACAATCAAAACCTCTTTTGGCTGGGAGTGTTCAGAAAACAATAACAACTTCAATAACACAAAAGTAGCAATTAAGCAACTAAAAACAACGTTTCACTACGTCAAACTCACTCTGGTCGTCAGATTCCACGTCACACACAAGAAAAACAGTTCTTAGCTTTATAACCGATGTCAATTAAATCCTGCAGATTTAAACGGTTGTTAAGGTTAGTTTTTGTTGTGGGTTTTATGCTTAGCGTTTCTAAGTTCTAGTTGGAACGGTTTCTTTTCGCAACTAGAATAGTTTAAACTGTTTAGTTTATTTACTATCCTGTGCTTGGACGACCTTCTTTTCCCATGAAGTCTGTGAGTTTGCGAGATCTTTGTCGTTTGTGGGGTTATTGAAATCTTTGTCCTTGACATGGGCATGGCCTAACATCACCCCCCTGTGGTCATGAGGGACCAAGCACACGGGTGTGGACGTCCGTCCATGGGCACGAGTTAGGATGCCATTGTTTAGTTTAAGCTGTTCGCGCAGTTTATGGGGAACCTTGTACAGGAACCTTATAGGTCTCGGCCAACGTACCTCTGTACGTTTACCTCTTTCTGCGTAATGCAGGTGTGTCACAACTGTCGGCGCCGTCGCAGGCGTGTCACTGTCGTTGTGATGTATGTCTTCCCACTTCATGAATGAAGAGGTGCTCTTTGAGTCTGTAAGAACTATGTCATCTCTGAGTAGTTCTAGATTCAAATGCTCTTGAACCAAGGTTTCATTGAAAGCTTGGATGATAACTGAATTACCTGTCCCAGAGGACAGTACAGCGTTCTCGGTGTGTGACCCTAGGATCTCTACACCGTCGTTTACCTGTGGTAGGAAGTGTGAGTCTGCCCCCCTTTTGTTAGAGGAGGGGTCCTCAAAATCTGTAACAATGAAGTCCAAGTGACTGTCAGCGTGTAGTAGACTGTCACCTTGTGGGCTCAGATGTCCTTGAACCAAGACTTCACTGAAAGCTTGGCTGTATGCCGAATTACCTGTCCCACAGGACAGTACAGCGTCATCGGTGTGGGACTCTTGGATCTCCACACCTTCATCTACCTGTGGTAGGAAGTGGTCAGGGAGTGCTGAAGGTGTCAGCTCGCAGAGGAGGTTCTCGTGGTGGTCCAGAGTCCGGTCCAACTGTTGAGTCTCCTCTGTCTCACCTGTAGTTGAAGGTTCACTTACCGGGTCTGCGGTCTCGGTTGGGGAATCCCATGTGACCTCAGCGGTACCTGTTGTTAGACAGTCAGTGTCCTGACCTTGGGGAGGCACCTCGATTGGCAGTGGATTTCTCACTGTGGCCCACATTGTCTGACTGCCATAATCTATAATCGCCTCAAAGCGACTTAGAAAATCCTGGCCGACCAGAAATGGGATGGAGTTCACTGTAGACACATGTACCGGATGGTAAATTGTCGTCTCTCCAATCTGCATGTGAACCAAGGCAATAGCCGTCATGGTTGTTCCCACTCCCGAGAGTCCTCGCAACTCTATAGCACATTCTGTCTGGGGTATCACCCTGCCAACACTGTTAGCGGCGGTCCGTAGCCTCTCAAACAGCTCGGCCGACATGATAGTCACGTCTGAGCCGCTATCCAGGAGTGCTTCTCGCGAGAACACCCCTTCCAATGTGAGTGGGAGGTAAGCTCTCTTAGCTTTACCCCTTCTTACAAAGTGACACAGAAACCGTTCAGGTTTTTCCACACGTGTCTGTGTACGTGTGACTCTGTCTGTGTAATCGTCGTCGCTGTCAGCATCATGATGGCTGTCTGCCTCATGACCTTCAGGATGTGGATTCTCAGCAATTTGTTTGCTGTCAGTATTTATATCAGTGTTGACGTTATTGATGTCAACTGTGTGCACTGAGTTGTTGCAAAAGGCAGTGCTGCGCGTCGCTTCGTCAGGTGGAACAAGGTTGTTTGTGTTATCATCAAGGACAACGTCATACGATGTGTCAGCTTGATCAACCACTGTAACATTCAAATCATTTGACAAACAACTCACAACCCCAGTCACGTTCTCGCGCGGAGGCGCCGTTTCCATAATCTGGAGCATGCGTGACTCATTGCACGTCTCAAACTGTGCAGTTCGAGGGGCAGGAGGGCCGCTTCTCGCGGGTACATGTCGGGACAGACCATTTTTCAATGGTTCACGGTGTCCATGCAACCGCCTTCGAATCTCACCCATTGTGAGATCCATGAGAGAACTCTGTTGGATCGATCCGAACCATCTGTGTTCATCTAGAGAGCGAACACCTGCTTCGTGTGGTTCTCTGCTCATCTCAAGGTTTTCAACCTGAGGGGCAGGGGGTTCAGAAATCCCCGTGAACCGATCTGAGTCACATTTATAGGCCGTAGCACCATGCTGATGTTCGTTATCACGAAAAACCTGTGTCCTCCCGCACTTTGAAGGAGAGGAAACCTCTTCTACTTCCTGCAAGTGGGATGTGACCTTTTGACCTGGGCACACCACTGAGGGTGTTTTCCGTTGTTCGAGCACGTCAAAAAATTCCACAGCACATTCTTTAATTTCTGCCATGGTACCCTCTTCGCAATTAACATTGAAGCGGACACATTTCATTATGAACGGTATCAGATTCAAAGTGAACCGTCTTTTAAACTCCACATCATCCTCTATTCCAGGTACAGCTTTATTCCCTGTGTAAACAGAGAGGAGCCTGTCATAAAACACCAGGGGATGTTCACCTGGTTCCTGAAGGACGTTCTTTGCAGCTAAGTGCCTATCAAAGGATGCACCTGTTAGAACGTCCATCTTCCTACTGATTTTCTGTGAAAAATCAAGGACAGTCGGTCTTATATCACAGTGGATAGTCTCACCATGTGATGCCAAGATGTGAAATTAAATAAAAATCAGTGATTCCCATTAATTTGTCGACCTGTGACAAGGTCAAACAAAATTGGCTGTTATTGTGTGATTTTGTGAAAATCAAGACAAAAGAAGCCCCATGTGTGTTATTTTAACCTTGCAGTTTAAAAACAGGGACAGACAGTTTTGCACAGAGTTGATGATAAGGGTGTCAAGGCTCATCAAAAACAGACATGTCTGTACTAAAATCTGTGTAACCGTTCTGCCATCAACATTTGATTATATGTGAAAATCAAATGAAAGGGTGCTGTGTGTACAATATTCTCAAAATGTTACCCGTTTAAAACAGGAACATTCAACATGTACAAATTACAGGAAGACTGCGTCTTCTAATGTAACCAGCAGGGGGCACAGCGCTGGAAATGAGTTTATCACAGCGACTGTAATTTCT
>JBBPBX010055255.1:0-15074 GCA_038048925.1 Garcialebias charrua | reverse complement strand
TAAACTGTTTTTCTCCAAACTAAGATCAGGGGTCAGTTTTAGGGTGTTTGATGCTTGGGGCAATACATCTGGGCTCATTCAGTCCCTCCTCTCAGCAACGACTGCCTCTGGAACCGCCTTCTTCCACAGTGTGACATCGCTAAAATTAGAAACATATTTTCTAAAAGTTATGCAGAAAAACTGCTTCATGCATTTGTCATGTCTAGACTGGACTATTGCAACGGTTTGTTATTTGGGTGTCCATATACGTCTGTAAAAAGTATTCAGTTACAGTAATCTCGAATGCACTGCCATAGTTTTAACTGGAGTTAGTGGGAGAGATCATATCTCTCCAGTTTTAGCTTCTCTCCATTGGCTCCCTGTCAAATCCAGAATTGAATTCAAAATCTTACTTCTAACCTACAAAGCTCCCAACAACCTAGTTCCATCTTATATTCGAGATCTTATTTTCCATATTTTCTCTGACAGAACACTTAGCTCTCAGACTGCAGGCTTACTTGTGGTTCCTAGAGTTTCCAAAGGCAAAATGGGAGGAAGATCTTTCAGTTCTCAGGCTCCTCTCTTGTGAAACCAACTCCCAGTTTCTGTCCGTGAGGCTGACACATTGTCCAGTTTAAGACTGGGTTCACGACTTTTCTCACTCTACTCCTCTGATGATCCACTAACAGCTGCTTTACTCATGATCAAAATCAAGCCTGCAGGCAGAACAAGCAGCTGATGCCATGTTTATAATAGATGGGCTTCAAAAGGTCCTCACGGTTTTCCTAAATGTTCTGAAAATCAAGCTGTTAACACCTGATGAGCTCAGGTCTCCACTGATGGGAATCTATCGTTTAACTGATCCTTCACACTGATGCATGCCCATGTGAGAGTTTATCTTTTAATGATGGCTTTTAATAAACTTGGGAGTAGCTGGGCATCAGAAGTACTCACTACTGTATTCCTACATTCTCACCTCTGACAGTTGATTTTCCTGCAGGCTCCACAGTCTTCCTAACCGCAGCTGACTACGAGAGAGAAAGTTATTGTTATTAGCTGCTGAGGTCAGACTGATGCACATTGTAAAACCCCATTGTGTGCACATTTTATCTTAATTGTTCAGCCATTTGCCCATCCAGTTAATAATCATTCTATATTTAACAGGGCTCAAACCTGTCACTGTAAAACAATAATAAATTTAACTCTCCTTGAAGGATCACATGTGTCCTGCAGCCATTTAGGCCAGAGTGTGAAACTAAAATCATCTTATGATGAGAAGGGCAGAGCTGTCAGTCTTTGTGACATTATGCGCACTATACTCGCACAATAACAATGGCTTCTTCAACAAAAAGCACAGCTATTTGTTTTTGTTTAATTGCACTGGACAGGTTTTCTTCTAAATTGTCTTGATGAGTAGGAATTCAAAAGTTTTGGTTTCTCCAAAAAAGATTAACAAACTATGATTTGTTGAATAATTTAATATTGTATGGTCAACCCTAATAAAACTATAAATAGAAATTTAATCAAATTAGTGTTCATATTAAACGTTAGGGATGACTCTCAGCTACTACCACACCAAATATTTGCTTGTGTATAAATGGCTCAGTTACAGATTTTTTTTAATGTTTGCATTATAGTCATGTTGTATCACGTTAACGCCAAAAGCTTATAAGTTGTAGGCCCATTTTGATGTTCATGAGATATGTTGCTAACAGACATGCAGGTGATAACTCAACTTGTGTTGGTCCAACCACTGTGTAGGACTTATAACCAAGTGCCACATGGTGATGTAAAAGTAAATGTGACACATGGTTAAAGTCCTCCAGTAGCCTGGGATCAGCCAAGTCCTGCTCCGCTGGGCAGCTCAAAATTGAACACAGTATTGTACAAAGCTTTAACACAGCCAACTGCCTTACTTCATAATCACCACATTGATGGTGGATGGAGTGGGACTGTGCATCCTGGATTTTTTGTGGAGATTTTACACCCCAAGATTTATTCACTAAAACGTGCAGCCTGAGCAGCTCATCATCATGTGTAGATTAGAGCTTTGACCCTGGTAACAAGTCTTTTTAAGACCAACTTTATCTGTAGCTAAAATATACACAAGAATCAAAGTACAGATGTGTCTGCATGACATCAGCAGGATATTATAGACACCTCCTGCCTGCATCGGACTGGGTCTTTAACTGTTAGTACCAGTTGCATACCCAATACACACCCTGTAAATACCAGTTACATATACAATGTACACTCTGTAAGTACCAAATACACACAAGATGCATACTCTGTAAGTACAAGTTACACACATGTTACACACCCTGTAAGTACCAGTTACACACCTGATACACACCCTGTAAATATATCAGTTACCCACCTGATACACACCCTGTAAGTACCAGTTACACACCTGATACACACCCTGTAAGTACCAGTTGCAAAACTTGTACATACCCTGTAAGTACCAGTTACACACCAGATACACACCCTGTAAGTACCAGTTACACACCCAATAAATACCCTGTACATACCAGTTACACACCTGATACACACCCTGTAAATACAAGGTACACACCAGATACACACCATGTAAGTGCAAGTTATATAACCAATGCACACCCTTAAAGTACCAGTTGAAGACCCAACACATACCCTGTATGTATCAGTTACATATCCCATACATACCCTGTATGTACCTGTTACATTCCCAGTACACACCTTGTTAACACCAGTTTCACACCTGATACACACCCTTTAAGTACCAGTAACATACCTGACACTTAGCCTGTAAGTACCAGTTATAAAACCATTGCACATCCTGTAAGTACCAATTTCTTAAGTGATACACCTCCCATAAGTACCACTTGCACACCTGTTACACACCCTTTAAATACCAGTTACATACCCCCATACATGTACGTAGTACTGGATGTGAACCTGATGCTTACCTGGTCTGGGCGTGTGGGAGATAATTTTGAATAAATAGATGTGATTTCCTGCATTTTGGTGTATTTTAATGGGTTGTTAAACATCTACATTTACCTACATTTGTAAACACTCCTCTTCTGTCAAGCATCTTACCCCCCTCTCCCCCTTACTTGACGGTTCAGAGTCCGACGCTGTCCCTGCTTGTTGTTGTCCGGCTCCACATGTGAAATCTCCAGGCGCCTCCTCCATCTGTTCATGGTGCCCTGTGTGTACGACTGCCTGGTTAGCTCTGTCGGCACTCACCCCCAACGCTCTTTTAAGGGTAGTCACAGAAATGTTACTTGAAGGGGCAGCTCATATGCTCGTAAGTGGCTGTTGTGTTTAAAATTAGTGTTTATGTAATTATTTTCAGTTTACATATCCACTATTAGTTTTATTCATTAGGGACAGTCATATTTGTTCATGACTTTAATATTAGTAAGCCTGAGAGTTACAGGCTCCAAGGAAACAGTTACCAGAACGCACCCTGTCAAAATAAGAGAGCTGCCGGATCCTGTTCCAGCAGGATCTGGCTCATATTAAGCACTGGAGTTATCTCTAACAGGTATGACATTATTTGTTCATAACACACTTCAGAAAGTCTGAACTGTCTCTAACTGGTATCTACTCAAACCCAAGGGAACAGCCAAGAGAAGGAGCCTGTTTTGGCTTGTCACACGAAATCTTGGACTTTACTCCTTCTTCAGGGCTCCGTGGCAATTTAAAGACTCAGTAAGAAGCAGTATTTTTCACTCTGATGGATGCTGTCCATCAGGATAAAGAGAAAAGTTCATGTGTAGCAGTTAATCAGCAGGATCAGGACAGACATAAGATAAAATGTTTCAATTACAACTCTAACCTTCTTTGGAGGAAACTAAATACATCACTGATGCACTGAAAGCATTACAAGTCTGCTCCAGATAGCTGACCAAAGACGTTTTGTTGCCAATTCCTGGGTAAAAGTCTTTTGTGAGAGAAAAATCGTTCAAACCAAATGCATTAAGTTGTTTTCATACAAAAAAAAGCTACGTAGCTAAAAATATCCACACGAAATTGAATCAAAACATATTGCGTGATTTGTGTCGGTGTTGTCTTTTCAAATCAAGAAGGCCTCATATTAAAAAGCAATGGTCTAAAACAATGTTGTTCTTATATTTTCTGAATAAAAAAATTAATTATGAATTAAATCATTCCATGTTTAGGAAAACCTGATTCTTACAGGTGAAAAAAAAAAAAATCAGAGAAAAGCAACTTTCAGTGATTGTGGGAAAAGCCTAAAAAAGCTCAGCACAGCACGTCTAACTGAAACGATAGAGGAAAGAAGTCTATGACACTAAAGGTACACTGACCCACTTAGCTGTGTGCATGAAGCAGCTTTATTTCAGACAAGTCTATGTCTGGATTAGTACACGTGACAAAGGAATGGGAAATGTCATTGTATGTTGCTGCCATCTGGGAAATAGATTTTGTGACTGTATAGCTGGATGTAAGTTTTGTTCAGTCTTTTATTGCTTCAACGCATGCATTTTTTAAACACATTTTACAGCTCTGGCTTTATCCTCTGACTACAAAATAATTTTTTTCTGCCTCAAAGAACAAAAATGATCTGTATAATAAAACTCAATCTATTCAAGTGGGTCTCCATCAGAAACTGAAAGTTATGCACCATAACTCATGTTTCCTTAAGGAAGGGAACGAGGTGCAACATACTTGCTATGGGAATTGCGCCCCCGCGCGATTACCTGAAGGAATATACTCACGCCTTTACGGCAGGGGCGTCACCGCCGCGCCAGAGGCCCCGCCCTCTGGGTACTTAAGCGGCTTGCGCCCCTCCATCTTTCTCCAAAGTTGCACTTCACCGAGCTTTCAGCATTGAAAAGGGCCAGCTATGTTGCACCTCGTTCCCTTCCTTCAGGGAACATGAGTTATGGTGCATAACTTTCAGTTCCCTTTCAGTTGGTCTCTCGGTGCAACATACTTGCTATGGGAACGTAATCCATTCACGCCCTTGAAATGCTCAGTGAAATGCATGCTAGAGTGAACGTCTGCCCTTGACCAGCAGGCATCCCAAGGCTGCTTTCTAATGAGTGTTAGAAAGGACAGCCTGAGTGACGTCACCCGCAGTAACATCCAAACTGTAATGCTTTGCAAAAGTATTTAATGAGCTCCAATTCGCAGCAGCACAGATGTCTGCGACTGGTACACCCCTGAATAATGACCAGGAAGTAGCCAAGCCCCTAGTGGAGTGAGCATGCACTCCAGAGGGCACCTGTTGACCTTTGCTACTGTAGGCCCTTTTAATGGCCTCAGTCACCCAATGTGAGAGGCGTTGTTTTGATAGGGCTCTCCCGGTAGCAGGTGCTGCAAAGCAGACGAACAGTTGGTTTGTTTTCCTCCATTCGGCTGTTCTCTGCATGTAGGTGCGTAAAGCCCTCACTGGGCAGAGAGCCTGTAGCCTTTCCTGTTCCTGAGTGAGGACAGGGGCAGGTGGAAAAGAGGAAAGATCAAAGTCTAGACTCCTATGGTTCAGAGTCAAGACCTTGGGAGTGTATGTGGGATTAGGCCTTAGTGTGACCTTTGACCCATCAGGGGCGAATCTGGTACACATTGGGTGTACAGATAATACGTGGAGGTCACCCACGCGTTTCGCTGAGCAAAGTGCTAGGAGTAGAGCAATTTTATAAGATAGTAAATCTATCTTAACCTCGCTCAGTGGCTCGAATGGAGAGTCGCAGAGGGCCCCCAGGACCAGGCCAAGATCCCAACCAGAGGTCAGGGTCCTGCTGGGTGGTTTAGTCTGAAGGACACCCTTCATAAATCTTATTATGATTGGATATGCTCCAGGCGTCCTGTGTCCCCAGCCTTCATGACAGGCTGAAATCGCTGATAGGAAAACTTTAATTGTTGAATAAGAACAACCTTTTTCCAGTAAGTCCTGAAGGAAGGTCAGGAGCTGAGCCAAGTTGCATGCATAAGAAATAATATTTCTTTCTGAGCACCAGGCTTCAAAAATACGCCACTTTTGTGCGTATAAAGATTGTGTTGATCCAGCACGGGTATTTTGTATGGTCAATACCACATTTTCTGGTAAGCCTGATGCCATCAACCTGTTCTTTTCAGCCAACAAGCTGAGACTTTTGGCAGTTCCTGGCCTAGGTGGTTGCACTGCCCCTTCTGGTGACACAGAGGTTGTTAACCTCTGGGGGTCAACCAGATTGGGGATGAGGCCTCCTTGCTGATGTGCTCCCCAGTTACCCTGCTCAGGGTTAATTGAGGGCTGATGTAACCCGTCATCCTTATTAGACAGGTTTGGATCATAAAGTCTATTTTCCTCCTCCAAGTCTGGAGTCCCGCTGTGAGACTGTGAGTCACATAAACGAGCAGATATTCTAACTCCAATCCGTTTTCTGAGATGGTCTAGTCTACTGGTCCTTGGCTTTATTGGAGCAGTGGTACCAGATAAACCAACCGAGGCTTGTGTTTCACCCTCTGGGAGAGTTATCTTTGAAAGCAGATTTGAATCAGAACAGAACGGGAGGTGACGTGCTGTCTGATTGCTGCTTGTGCAATGCGTGTCCCTCGTTAATAACAAAGGAGCAACCACACCGTGAGAGCGTGGGGGTGTTCCTTTTAGTTTGGCAGACTTTAGATTGTTTGGTGATAAAGAGCTCATTTCTCCTCGAAAAACAGGAAGAGAAATCTGATTCGGCTCTGACCTGTTTTTAACAACAGTAGGCTGAATACAGTCACTGTTGTGGAGGTGTGAAGTACGTGGCTGCCTGAGGGCGTCTGAAGCAGCCCCCCCGTTGTCAGACTCTGACAGCTTGCCTCTCTGAGGAGCGGACATCTCATGTGTTCGTCTGGTTTGTGTATTGGCTGGCCCATCGTCCGCAATGAAATGAGGGCTTAAGCACGTGACCCTTCCCACCTGTCCTCCTGAGAGGTGGGGGGAGGGGGGGTTCGCAGACACCTCTGTGTCTGCTCACAGCAGATGCATCAGAGCCGCTCTGCTGGGGTTTATTGATTATGTTAATACCCCGTGGGCCGTGAGGGAGAAGGGAAAAACGGCCTTCTCCCTTTATGACAGCACGCAGGTCAGAGGGACCTGTTTTGCTGAAGATTGTGTGTTGTTGTTGTTGTTGTTGTTTTGTCTTTTGAGAATCAATAAAACAGAGAGGAACTGTTTCATGAATTTTATTTGTGCTTACGTGCAATGACGTACATGATTTTATGTCACTCACAACAGAAAAAGCGTGATTTGTGCATGCTGAAAATACACCAGCTGTTTGTACTGTTTTACAAGCAAAGTCTGGACATAAAGGGATCAAACCCATTACCACGTGGGCAGGTGACCGTGTAAAATGGATACGTGTACCCGGTTCATCAGGTACATTTTTGCTTGTTGTCACGATTCGCCGAGGAGTCCCTGTGTTTGGACGCCTGGCGGGAGACAAACCTGTTTTTGCTCCATGCGTGCTCGGTACGACGTGGGCCCTGTGGAGGTCTTTGCCTGGGCTCTTCCTCGTATGCTGGCTGCTTCTGCGGTGGGGCATGCATCGCCGAGTGGTGCCGAGACTGCGCAGACCTGCTACATGCAGACTCCCTTGGAGGGGCGAAGTTTCTCCGGGGAATGCCTACCCGGAGAGATTCCGCCTGCCTGCGTCTTTGGTCCAGCTTGGTCTGGATTCGTTCCAAAGCTTTACCAAATAAACCCTCCGGCTCTATCGAGTGGTGGAGAAAAGGCACCTTTTGTCCCTCCGGGAGATCCGTCAGAGTCATCCAGAGGTGGCGGATCGCTATGACCACCTCCGCCATTCCCCTACCCTGCACAACAGCAGCTGTCCCCATCATACTAAGCACAAAGTCTGTTGCCCTGCGGGTTTCATCCAGCAATTCGGCAGCCGCCTGCTTGTCCAATGTTGTTTGAATCTGTTGCAGCTTTTCCGCCAGGTAAGTCTGCATTAACGCGGACGCGTTCATGGTGCGCGCCGCAAGTCCCTGAGCCCTGTAGCCATTCTCGAGTAGAGACGCCGAGGCTCGACAAGCCTCGCTGGGAAGAGTTGGTTTTGTTCCAGATGATTTAGGAGCCAGGTGAGACGTTAGTGTGTCCTCAATCTGAGGCACGTTAGCTATTCCCACTTCATCCATCCCATCCACGTCCAGGAACTGTGAAAGGGGAAGAAGCATCGGGGCTCTTGGTTGAGTCCAGGTGCAAGTTAGTTCTGTGAGGAAGTCAGGGAACACGGGCATCTTTTGCCTCGTGGCAGCCTGCTGCTTCGAGTAAAAATAGCTTCCTGCCAGCCTCGTGACCTGTTGGAGAGGCGGAGGTTCCGGCCATGGGATGTTCAGGGCATCCGCTGCTCTGTGGCACAAGTTAAACAGAGCAGGGATGGAGAAGTCAGTTTCTGGGAGCACAGGTACCAGGGTCTGGGAGAGCTCTTCACCCTGATCCTCCAGTTCCACGTCCGCCTCCTCCGTTGAAAATTCGCCCAAGGCTGAAATCGAGATCTCGTCCTCGTTCATCAGACCACGGGTGTCGAAGTCGACTGTTAGGTCCACCATAGGAGCCAGCACGTCAGGGCTGTTGCCCCATTCGACACGTGTGCTTTCGTGTAGAGCCATGCTCTCCAACTCCGGCGAGGGAGTGAGGAGCTCCGTGGTGTCAGCGTCCGCTGTCGTCGCTGAAGCGCCCATTACCTTGGCGACGAGGTCAACCCGATGCCGCAGCACTGCATCCATCATGAGGCTGCAGTGTGGGCAAAAATTGGGCATATCCAGTGCTGTTTTTGCATGAAGCATTCCCAGGCAGACTGGACAGGCCTCGTGAGTGTCCGTTACTGCAAGGGAGAAGCCGCAGCTGCTGGGACAGGCGCGCAAAGTTGGGCTCGCCGTCCCGCTGGTTTTCTTTGGAAGTCTCGCCTTTCGCTTTCCTTTCTCCGGAGGCATGTCCGAGATGAGGCGAGCGAGTCCTTCCAAAATCTTTTTCCTTTTCTTGTTAAATGTCTCCTCCGTCACGTCCCTATCGCTGGCTAGCTCGCTAGGAGTTAGCGAGGTAGCTTTTTTCTTGTGGCGTAGTTAGCGTCGTCGAGCGAAGCAACCTGTAGAGAGAGAAGAAAAGGCTTCGGGGTTAAGAGAAAATGTGCTGGACTGGCTTTTGCTATCCCAGCAGTACGCAGGAATGATTCTCTGTGCGCTCTGTGCAGGGAGCAAGCTCACCTCAGGTTGAGCGATGAAGCCACAGAGAAGTCCCGCGAAGAGGTAGTTCAGGTTTAAGCGAGGTGAAGGGCAAAAAAGAGAAGATGGAGGGGCGCAAGCCGCTTAAGTACCCAGAGGGCGGAGCCTCTGGCGCAGCGGTGATGCCCCTGCCGTAAAGGCGTGAGTATATTCCTTCAGGTAATCGCGCGGGGTCGCAATTCCCATAGCAAGTATGTTGCACCGAGAGACCAACTGAAAGGGAACCTACTGTATTTGCATTTTTATCCTCACGGTTTCCTATTTTTGAAGCTCCTTCTCTGTTTCAACAACCTAAATGTAACAACAGCAAAACTGGTTTTAATCTTCTCTTTGTCCCATTGTGCAACTTACTTTCTCTCCAGGACCTGAGAGTGAAGGTCTAACGCCAAAAGTACACTACATGCGGTCCGAGTCCGCTCCGCTCCGGTCCGACCTCCGCAGCAAATACGCACCCATTATAATCAATGAGATAAAGTACACTGGCTCCGCACGGCGGCGGTGAGCTGCGGCGAGCGGACGGCAGTCCGTCAAAATTAGAAAATTTTCTATTTCTGCCGGACGACGGAGCTGTGCCGGAGTCAACTTTTGAAGATTACGTCGCACCAACAGGAAAAGGAACGAGCACAACTTCCGTATTTACAAAATAAAATCACCACGGGCGGACTAATCCTAGCTCTATACGGATTTATTTGTACAAAAATGCTGTCAAACTATCATTTATGACTATTCTATGACTAAACTATTATATTTATGACTATGACTACACCTAATAACGCAATACAAGAAATAAATAAATAAAAAAGTATTTTATTCTGAAATGTAAACATCACTTCCTGTTGCTCAAACCATGTCCTGTCGCTTATTTACGAGAGAAGATCAAGGCAGCCTTTACTGTTGTTCTCCTTCTTCCACCGAATGAATTGTTTTGTTCTGACTTCATTATTTATCACTTGATTTATCGCGCAATCTCGCAATTCCCGCGCATGCGTCTTGGAGCGGCGCATCCAGGCGGACCTGAGCTGAGCGGAGGCAGTGGACTTTGGACTCGCTCAGCTGCGACCTGCGGAGCGGAGCGGACACGGACCGCGTGTAGTGTATTTTTGGGGTAAACCTGCCAGGACAATGAGCCACAGTTGTCTACATTTCATTGATTAAAGCAGGGGTGTCCAGTCCTGGTTCTGGAGGGCTGCCACCCTGCGTGTTTTAGAGGTTTTTCTGTTCAACACATCTGGTTTGAATCAACGGGTGATCAGTGGACATCTGCAGGACATAAAAAGATGATTCAACCATTGAGCCAGGTGTGTTGGAGCAAGACACAGGTAAAATCTTCAGAACAGTGGACTTCCAGGACCAGAACTGGTCACCCCTGGTTTAGTGGTTTAAATACAACCTCTGGATTTAACCATTATCTATTTGTAGTCAATGCTGTCTTTCCTATAGCAAAATATTTTATAAACTACTACAATGATTTAATAAAACTTTGAAGAAATAGACATTTGTGTGAAGATTTCATTTCCTGGTCCTCCTCTGTCTGTCAATAATCTTTTTTCCACAGTCAGAAGCAGCAGGTGTCTTCAAATAACCACAGCTGTGGCAACCACCATGATGAGCAGAGACAGCATGAAGGATGAAGCCAAACTCCTGATGCTTGAGCATTACTTCACCCATGGTGAAGTTAAGCCAACCAAACATTTATCTTGAGTATAAGGTTAAGTATAACATATATATTCTGTTCATGTTTTTTCAGCCAATTGCCTTGTATCCTACCTCTTACATCTTGAGTACCTCTTGTGAGAGTTGGTTTTTCCAAGTCTCAGCGTCCATCGCCTGGAGCCACTCGGCCTCATCCTCTCAACCTGAAAGAAAAGTTTGGACAACTTCATCTGCTCTCTCTGGATCATACTGCTGCTCACCGGCTAAAAACACATACTCACATTTGGACAATCTTCTATCAACATCTTGGAAATACTGGGAACCACCACACCTCTTCCAAACCTGAAAAAGATAAACCATCATGGTAAGCATAAGCATAAGCATGTCCCTCTCCGCAGGTCCCTCCTGTTCAAGTACTGTTTTCCTCTAAATAAAAGCTTTTTACATCTGAAGTCTGTGACTCTTTTAAGTTCTCGGAAAAACAAACTGTTTAAATAAACCTGGCTATTTAGCAAAAATGAAAGAATGCTCAAGCCTAGACCAAATGTTGCAGAGTTTGTCCATAGCTGAGAAGATCCACCACACTCTGGTCATTCAGAATACTAAGATCGATCAACACGATGCTGTCCTTCAGAAAATATTAGCTCAGCAACAAAAGGCTAGAGCAAACATGGAAGAACTTGGAGGCATGATGTACACACTAAAACAGCAGCTTCTTCATTATTACGCCTACCTCAGGTAGAACTACCGGTACTAAAATCTGAGTCCACCTCCTCAGCTTCTGTCTCTGTGGCTGTGGCAATGTACCAATCACACAGCCTCGGAGACCTGTTTTATCCTCCGGAGTGTTATGATGGTGAGCCAACTCATTTTGGGGCGTTTCTCCTCCCATGCCTTCTCTCAAGCTCCGGTGGTTTACTCATCCGATTGTGTTAAGATCGTGTTAAGATTGCATTAAGATTATGTTTATCATTAGTTATACAAATTCACATCCTTTAGAGCAGTTGTCATAACCTTGAGTTTCTGGCTGAATTTAAGAGTAGGAATAGGATGCAGCCAAGAAAATATTGTCACTACGTCAGGGCAAATGATCTGTGGCTGAACATTCATTCTCCTTCCGGGTCATGGTGGAGGATACAGACAGGTTCAAAAAAGCACTCAAAGGGGCCTTTATCCATTTTTATTTTAATCTGAGCAGCTAAAAAAAAACAAAAAACAATTGGCCACAAAAGAGGAATGGAGACACTGGATGATGCCATTTAATTTGCGCTACAGATAGTTCATTCATTCATTCATTCAACCTTTATTTATACAGGCTAGCCTCGTTGAGTCACGGGGACTCATTTACAAGAGGGACCTGTCTCACTCACACCAAACAACCATCCACTCTCACACTCACACCTAGGGTCAATTTAGAGTCACCAATCAGCCTAACAAGCATGTTTTTTGGTCTGTGGGAGGAAACCGGAGTACCCGGAGGAAACCCACGCATGCACGGGGAGAACATGCAAACTCCACCCAGAAAGGCCCCGGACCGGGATTTGAACCGGCAACCTTCTCGCTGAGAGGCAGCAACTCTACCAGTTGTGCCACCGTGCTGCCAGTTGTTGTTACCTTGTGAAAGACTGAGGGATAAAAACTACAAATCCCAAGAACAAATGTCTTCAAGGTTTTGCGGTTTCCTGCTCTGCCCCACAGTTCTGTCTTCAGCTCCTGCAATCTCAGAACAGGAACTGGAGCCCATGCAACTAGAAAGCACACGTTTACCAATGGAGGAGTGACAACAGCATTTGTCAGCTAACGAGTGTTTATATTGTGGTAAACAGGAATTTCATTGCCAACTGTACATCCCCATTAAAAGCCAAAGCCCATCAGGAGGTCCAGGTGGTAAAGCTGTAAATTCTCCTGGTTCTCATTTCCTGTTACCTGCTATTCTTTGCACTAACCAAGTTAACCTTTCAATTCAGGCCCTGGTTGATTCCTGAGGAGAGCAGAATCTAATCAGCCATGACTTAGTAACTCAACTCCACCTCCCCATCTTCAGTTCCTGCTCTTGGTCACATTCCAACCATTACTCATAAGATGGAGAAGATCTATCTCCAATCACCATGAGTGGGGTGAGTCTTTTTTTCTGCCTACGTCTCACATAGTGTTAGGATATCCCTGCATAATCCTGTAATCAATTGGACTGAAAGAAGGATAGAGACCTGGAGTCTTAAATGTTAGGCTGGGTGCCTTCTTTCTGCAGTATCCAGTCAACTCAGGGACTTGGTGCAGACTAGTGAGACCAACTCATCCAAATTTCCCACTACAGTATTTATCATGGTCTGGTGACTGCTTTCAGTAAACAGAAAGCTCTTTTTCTCCTCCCACATTGTCTTTATGACTGCATGATTGACCTTTTTCCAGGAGCTCCACTAGCATCCAGTCGGCTATATAAGCTATCTGGCCCAGAAAGAAACTCCATGAAAAATTATAGTGATGAGTCAATGGCCACAGGTTTAATTTGCTCTTCTACTTCCCTGTTGGGGACAGTATTTTTTACTTTGTATTATTTTGTTGTTGCTGTTGAGAAAAAGGACAAGAGTCAAATACCTTGTATTGATTTTTGAGGACTGAAGCAAATAACTTAAAAACAAGTATCCCTTATAGATTCAGTTTTTGAACAATCTACATTTTGCCAAGATCTTTACTCAAATGGATTTACGTAATGCTTACCATCTGGTTCGCAATAAGGAAGACGACAAGTAGAAGACTGCATTCAAAACACCACTGGGACATTTTGAATACCTCGTTATGCCTTCTGGTCTCATCAAAGCTCCCACAGTGTTTCAGACTTTAGTCAATAATGTTCTCTGATATATTTTGAAAGACTTTCTTTTTGCAAATCTGGATATTTTGATTTATTCCCAGGACCTTGACTTGCACAGGAACCATGTTCAAGCTGTCCTACAGAGACAGTTGGAAAACAGAATACTCATTAGAGCAGAGCAGTGTGAGTTTCGTGTTCCCACCATCTCATTCCTTGAATTCATTTTTGAAAGTGGACAGACTCAATCTGACCCAGAAAAAATTAAAGTGATAGCAGATTGACCTGTTCCTGAAAACCACAAACCAGCATTTTCTTGTATTCACAATTTTTTTCACAGAAGATTAATTCATAATTATTGTTGGATCGCTATACCCCTCACTCACCCTACCTCTACCTTGACACATTTCATCTGGACCTTTGAAGCCGATAAATATTTACTTCTGCACCCATTCTGTCACCACAACCACTCAAGTCAGTTCATTGTGGAGGTGGACACATCTTACTCAGGAGTAGGTGTTGTGTTGTCTCAGCATTCTGCAGTTGATGGAAAATTACATCCCTGTGCTTTTCCCCCCATCATCTGTCGGCCACTGAGACCAACTATGATGTTGGCAACTGGGAACTGTTGGCCATCATTGTAGGAGTGGAGGCATTGGCAGGAGGGTTCCACACTACCATTCCTTGTCTGGATTGACCACAAGAACCTTGCCTAACTTCAAAGATCTAAGAGACTTGAACCTCAACAGACTCGCTGATCATTATTCTTTGCTCGGTTCAACTTGTCCATCACTTACCATCCAAGATCCAAGAATATTAAACGAGACGTCCTCTCACAACAGTTAAGAGGCAGATTGAATTTTTTTTGTGATGCCCAGAAAGATGCCCCTGATCCAGCTTGTTTGTTCCTGAAGCTGTAAGAAAGCAGGTACTGAGCTGGGTTCATAATATAATAACAACAATAAAATGACTTTTCATCCCTGTCATCATCTCAAGCTTTCCTTTACTCAGGGACATTTTTGGTGGCTCTCCATGTCTCGTGACATCCGGGAGTTTGTGGCGGCATGCTCTACATGGGCCAGAGGTAAGAACAGCAACTAACCAGCAGCGGGTCTGCTCCAGCCACTACATGTACCCAGTCGTGCTTGGTCTCATATCCCCATCAACTTTATTACTGATCTTCCTTCTTCTGAAGGTAAAGGCCCCTACATACTTGGGTGTACTTCACTCCACGGAGGTCCATACTAGAGGTGAGCTCAACGTGGACTTGAAGTGGACGTCCACGGTCATGTCCGTGCAAAACAAAATTTTTATGACCGCGTACGTGTACTCGGTGTTGCACAATAAACTGTCTGGTGAGAAACAGTGTTCACATTGAACTGTTTTGTATGCGACGCCAACCGCAGCACGGATGCACAGCGCGACTGCCGCT
>JBBPBX010055254.1:9994-23169 GCA_038048925.1 Garcialebias charrua | reverse complement strand
TTAATACAGCTTGGTTAACTTCTTATTTAAAGAAATTACATCTCATTGTTGTCAATATTGTTGCCACTATCTGGCGCATGCTTTTATATCCACTCATCTAATTGCGTCCATGTGGATGTAATAATCGTTAATCATGTGTGTTTGGTGGGATTTATGATTGTTTTCACATCGTGGACACGGTTTCACAGATCACCTGTAAGTGTCGCCAAAGGAACAATAACCACAGAAACGTGCGTACGCAAGCAGGGGAGCAGCCGTGGATTTGTACGTGGATGCGCAGATATTCCCGTTCATATCAGATTTGATACATACGCCACTTTGCGTGGAAAGTGACGTGCGCAATGTTTTTGTGCGCACGCATGGTTGATACATGAGGCCCCAGAAATTTAGAAAACTGCTTTATTGTCTTAGACAATAATAATTAAAAAAAATGGCCCAAACATTGGGCAACACTGAAAGGAATTCTTGTCCATTTCTGCTTTTAAAGCACTTAAATCAATTTTAAATATTTATATACAGATTTCCTGTAAAATCAAAAAGATAAAGAAGATGTGGGCACTCAGCCTGGGTACAGCTGCTACTGGACCCCCAGGGTGTCTTTGGTGAACCTGTAGCCAGGATGTGGGCACTCAGCCTGGGTACACTTGCTCGAGGACCCCACGGGTGTCTTTGGTGAACCTGTAGCCAGGACGCGTCTCATACCCAGGAAAGGGACGGCCTGTCTTGGCCAAGGCTGACTGATCTGTTTAAAAAATAAACACAAAAGAAGAACATTTCTACAGCAGCTATTGTAAATGGTGGTATAATTTTAAGCAGTGGGAATGATAATTTTGCACCACAATTTTTAGCTTAACTGGGGCGAAAAAAGAAAAATGAACATGTGACATTTGCTGAAGTCAGTAAAAGTTGTTCAGACTAAGCAACGTGCTGCATTTATACTGTCAATATTATACTTTTGATCACAATTTACCTTTGTCCACGAGAGGAAGACCTCGACCTCCAACGCCGCCTCTGAGAAAGGGACTGTCTTGGCCAGGTCTGACTGATCTGTTTAAAGCATGCAACAGCAAAATTGGTACACATCGCATCGTGAGTTAGATGAATTGTTACATCTCTAATTTTGATCATATTTAAATTAAATACCTTTGATCATTAGAAAGAGACTCAGAGGGACTCCTGCTACCATTGCATCCCAAGATTTGAGATTGAGTGCTTGAGGGGATGTCCATCGGGGTTCTTTCTGCATTTTAGAGGGTTTAAACATAAGTGTTAATATGTCAAAAATGTAAATTACTTTACACAAGGTTTCCAAGTACCCCAAGGGGTACGTGTACCCCCATTTGAGATACAGTGGAATACTAAACTTAAAAATATTTGATACTCAAAGACAAAACGGGTCTCACACAAATACATACCAAAATGAGCATTTGTCGTTTGTGGAGGAGTAGGCAGTATAGGGGATAATTAAGTTTTATCGTTTAATGTTAAACATATTTCTGAGACATTTTAGGCTTAGTGGCCTAACAGAGCAGACAAAAACATTAACACTAACACTGGACTGTTGTCTGCTAAATGAGGTGGTTGAAAAAAAAAAGAGCTGGAGTTTAATGTTTTTGTCTGCTCTGTTAGGCACTGTTTCTCAAATGGGGGTACACGTACCTTCTCTGACCCCGGTCTCTATGCGTGTGTGTTGGTCTGCTGAAGGCGTGGACAGATGCAGCAGAGGCCCCGCTCCCGGAAGGAAGTCGTTGTTTGGGTCCTCAGCGTAGATACGAGCCTCAAACGAGTGGCCCCTCAGGGTTATGTCGTCCTGGAGGAGGGGCAGGGCAGGGGCTCCCCTGCTGCCACCTGGAAGAGATTTTTATTACAAAATAAACTAAACTTTTAGTATAAGTTATGGTTTCCAGAGAGTTTTCAGCTCTCCGTCTCACCCTGAGCTGCCACTCCACCAGGTCGGTTCCAGTGATCATCTCGGTGACGGGATGCTCCACCTGCAGCCTCGTGTTCATCTCCATGAAGTAGAAGTTGTGCTGAGCGTCCATTACAAACTCCACAGTACCTGCAGGAATGGATCACAACATTTGTAGTGGGTGTGTGTAATAAGTCGCTGTGGTGGGAGGAGTTTAGCTTTGCGTGTCTTCACCTGCTCCAACGTAGCTCACGGCTTTAGCTGCTCTGACAGCTGCCTCTCCAAGTTTCCTCCGAACCTCAGGGCTTATCCCAGGCTGAGAAAGTCCAGGTGGAAATATGGAGGAAGGTAAAGGATAAACATGTTCACAAGTGTCTATAAAACATATCCACATAATTTAAACCTCAGGTGAAGAAGGTGCTGGTAACCTGTTGTGATTCATGAAAAAAGCTTCAAAACAAAATGCTTCTTAAGATCCCTCACGCTTTTGAAGCCTCACTGACCACAAAAAGCTGCCTGCAGTTAAATCCCTAAGTTGCTACAATCTTAAGGGAACAGAGATTTTTGTAAAACCACAGTACAAAACCAGATTAAAGGGACGATCTACTTCAATACAGGGAATTGGATTGTGGAATGGTTTGGAAAATGATGTAAAAAAAAAAAGCAAATTCAATGTTTATGTTTAAGAGAATGATCAAAACTAAATTGTTGAAAAAACACATAAATTAGTTAAATGTGAAATGTACTAGAAATTGAAAATTGGGATGAGTTATTAATTTTGTTCTGTTATTTATAGATGATTATTGTTTGAATTGATTTTTCAATTGATTGTTTTAAAAAAGGGGCAGGTATAATAAGATTCTTCTTCTTTCTGCTACCTTTCATTGTATGTTTTGTTTTCATACAATATGTGAAATTGTTTTGTGTTTTAAATTAAAATAAATAAATAAATCATGTTTTTACTCAAATAATTCACGGGACTAAAAACAAATATTAAGAAGAAAATAATGTCACAATTACACAACGATGGAAGGATTACTTCACAATTAGTACCTCAACTTCATGTCCGGATCTTTGAATTTAAAATGTCTCATGTGACAAAGATGCTGAATATAAACCCTCTGTTTTGGTTAAACCGTGTCAAACGGACATCTGTTTTAAATGTAAACAGCTGTGAACTCCACTCACCCCTGGAGCTTCCTCTATGATCTTCTGATGTCTCTGCTGGACGCTGCAGTCCCTCTCAAACAGATAGACGGCGTTACCGTGCATGTCTCCAAACACTTGAACCTCTACATGTCTGCCAACAACACACAGCGAGACATTTGAAAACTTGCTAGTTCTTCAAAGACCAAATCAAACAGTCCTCTGAGCGTACCTGGGATCCTCTACGAACTTCTCAATAAGCATGACGTCATCATTGAAGGACTTCCTGGCTTCACGTCTCGCTGACTCCAGCTGTTCGATGAAGTCCGAGTCTGACCGGGCGATACACATTCCCTAAAACACGCAAGGTTCAAATCAAGCTCGTGGAAGTTATGCTATCAAAGTTATTTCAGTTCTTCTCTGCGTCCTTTCACCTTCCCTCCTCCTCCACGGACTGCCTTGATCATCACAGGATAACCAATCTTTGCAGCCTCTGCCTGCAGCCTCTCGTTGGTTTGGTCCTCTCCATGGTAACCACCTATGATTGGCACCCCAGCAGCTGACATGATGTGTTTGGATGTGCTGAGACAAGAAAAAAAAACTTGCATTATAACTTTTGGAAAAAAATGTCTACAGTTGCAAAGACGCTCAGTCCTCATCAGAAAAACTCAAAAATATGTGTTTCAGGAAGGTGGGTCACCTCTTGATGCCCATGTCTCGGATGGCTGAAGAAGGCGGTCCGATGAAGATGATTCCTTCCTGTTTACAAGCTTCTGCAAACTCTGTTTTCTGACAGGAAGCCATAACCAGGATGGACTGCCTGTAAACACAAACGTGTAACGTTTAATGAAGAGAAAGGTGGAAATTATTATTTTTTTAAAGATGGAGGATGAAACGTTCTTTATGACTTTAAGGAGAAAAAGTGGCCTGAGTGTCGTGTTCCTCACATGGGACCCTGACCTCCTGGCCACTTCTAAAACTTTCTCCATGGATAGGCAACTCTGTTGGGAAGGAGAAGGCTCGATGTGGTAGGCCTCATCTGCCTACACATGAAGCAGAAGAACAGTTTAAGATCACCATGCCTCATTCTGTTCTGCAAAGAAGACAGAGATGAATGAGAATATTTGATTAAGTGTCTTACCATGGCCACATGCATGTGTCTGTCTGTTTTTAACACTGGACTGCTAGCCTGGCTCCGCACGCTAGCAGTCCGAGCTAGTTAGCTCGGACCGCTAGCTAGCTCGAAAATATCGGCACAGCTAGTAAAGCCGTTGGTAAATTCTGCGGTTGACTGTATGCCCCAAAATAATCGTTCAAAGTTTGTCACGGGTTTATTAACTAATGTGATTTACAAAACTTTACTTACTGTTGTTGTAGTTGCTAGCCCGCGCAAAGCCTAGAAGATAGACGATCCACATCACGCATGCGCACACCTTTCTTCTTCTTCTTCTGTGAGGTTTTGTGGCAGTTTACATTCTTCCGGTGTATTACCGCCATCTAGTGCGCACACCGTTCACCATACAAAAAAAAAAGAAGAAAAAAAAAGTTCCGAAAAGATGCCGGGAGAAAATAAAAAGGGTTGAAGAACTCATAACATTAGATTCATAGTTGAGGTTTCAACATTGCATCACTATTCATGTGTCAACACTTTTCCAACGGTTAATTAATCAACATTGATTGGATGTTGGAACAAGGTTATTTTTCAACTAACATATTCCAGCAAAATCTTTTTGTCACGTTTGTGAAAAATAATGTTGATAATACATACAACTCAAAACTGGTTTATATTTCAAAGGTGAATCCATAGTGAGTTAACAACACCGTTTCAATGGTTTGGTGTTCAACATTGTTTTGATGTTGAATGAATGTTTTTTCTTAAACTGACGCAATTTCAACCATATTTAAACGTTTAAAGTCGGTCGAATGCCAGCTGGGTGATGATGTAATTTAAGATATCTGTAATTGTAATTATGACTAGTCAAAACTAAATTTGAGATATCTTGAAAGCAAATTATGACTAGTCAAAATTAACTTAGAGATATCTAGAATTGTATTTACGACTAGTCAAAATTCATTTCAAGATATCTTAAATTGAAGCCTCCATTCAACTCAATGGAAAATCTGACGTCATTTTGACTAGTCAGAATGTAATTAGAGATATCTCAAATACGAATTTTGACTAGTCAAAATGTAATTCAAGATATCTTGAATAGCTATTATGACTAGTCATAATTCAATTTCAGATATCTGGAATTGAAGTGCCGTGAATCCGATTTAATGTTAAAAGGGCTTGCCATACACTGTCATCCCCAGGGACACTTCAACCTGTCACTGCTGGTGTAATCAAACCCCCAACTCTCCCATTGGAGGAAGACTGCTCTAACAATTCAGCATAGCTGCCCCTGTCATAACAAATCATTCAGAATGATCTGTAAATGTGTACTATGAGTTTTGCCTAAAATGTTTTGCATATTTCAGTTGTTCACTTCTGCAGGAATTCCACATTATGTAAACTTGCATATTTGGGAATTGTTTTATACCAGATACCATTCATGATACACCATGAGCTCAGACCTGCAGCTCTATAATCATTTGGGTGTGGAACTTAGTCTGGGAGTTCTGGTTCTGCCAGCCACATTTACTCTCTCCCACATCTGCAGTTTCCAATCAGCCACTACTACACACCTGAACCTGCTTTGGAGGATGACCCTGCAGGAGCATAAAATCCTCTGCCAGATATTTCTTCGGCACTGGGACATTATCATATGCGACTTTCAGGTCCTGGATGCATCTAGCCTTCCTAGGTCTCCGTGCTCCTTGTGATCTTGACTCGTCCAGATTGTGTCCCAATTGTATGGCGTAATCATCATGCCAAATCCCGCGAGAACAAATACCAACACTTGAGTGAACAAATAAGACCTGTGAGAGCACAAAATAGCTCTGTGAGCGGAATGGAGATGCGCAAAAGCATAGAAAGAGATCCGGTAGAAGAAGTGGAGGTGGTGGAGAAGTATAAATACCTTGGGGCTCACCTGGACAAAAGACTACTGGAGATATCTAAAAAAAGTTAATTCTGGTCCTCTGGACATTCAAAAAACAAAACAAAAAACAAACAAAAAATGTAGAAAAGTTTTGTCTTTCCTCTGAAAGACTTCTTTAGTCCGAGGTACTCTATTCAGCTCAGTCATAAATAGCACCTTCTCATAGTGGATCAACCAGTTTGCTGTTGACAGCCAAAACTAGGTGCTCACATGATTAAGGAGGACCATAAGCCTAACGATGGATTGTTAGCAACCTGATCGTTGCTTGCTATTCACAGGTCCTTGTGAATAGCAAGTAGATCAGTCAGAGGCTTCTTCAGATCCACTGCAAGACAGACCGCTACAAGAGATCCTTCCTGCCCACAGCCATCAGCATCTAGAACACCTCTTTAATGAAACCAGGATAGTGAGTTACAACTAGGCTTGTTATAGATTAACCGATTCGACCGGATATCCGGTTTGACAAGCTAGCGATGTGGTTGCATTGGTAGCAGCCACGTAAACCGACAGCAACCAGCCACAAATTCAGAGATGAACCGGTTGAAGAGACACGGACTGGGTATTGCGAGACTTGCTGGGTTTACAATGCATTTCTAAAACAACGCGAGAGTTGGAAATGCCCGCAAAGCTATTCTCACGCATGCGCCGTAGCTCACCAAGACGACGAACATGGATGTAAATAGTAGTAGCCGCCGCGCTAGCGAGTCACCGCAAAAGATTTTCAACACATCAGCCAGACAAAAATCTAAAGTGTGGAACGTTTTCGGGTTTTACTAGAAGGACGGAAAACTCGACAAAAGCCACGCTATTTGTAAGCTATGCAGCGCACCTCCGAAGTACACTGGTAGCACAACAAACCTCGACCAACAACTTTTCAAGCCTCACAACAACGAGCAGGAGCATGCAGCTGCCACACACAAAGCGACGGGTAACGTTATCACTAAATTTTACGGGCAACTCAGTGATAGTTCACGAGCTACACAGGCCTTGAAGATCTCTTCCACACTGCAGTAGCTCTGGACCCCCGTTTTAAGTCCCTGCCCTTCCTCAGTAGCAGTGATAACTCCTGTCAATGAGCCCACAGAATGGGTGAACAGTCTTGTTGTTACACAGAAGAATAAACACGTTGTTGGACCCGAACTGCGTTGTCTCAGCCTTCACCTATAATATAAGCTGCATGACTATGACCCACAGCCATACAAGATTAATAAGAAGCATAAAGCTACAACAGTAGCCATGATGCAGAGAGGACATTCACAAGCCTATCAGCAGAAACAACATCCCTGCATCACAAGGTAAATCCCCCAACACACTGTCAAAATACATCTTACAGTGCATTCAGTTACAGTCTGCTATGTTTTGTTGCTGTCACTAGATTTATTCTGCCTACTGTTTTTTGATTGTTTACACTGCATTTAACCATACTGTACACTAAATGTAATGTCTGCATTTAACCATACTGTACACTAAATGTAATGTCATGTTTTATTTCTAGGTAACGGGGGATTCAGTTCAGAGAGGTCCAGTGCAGACTGAACCTGCAAATGGAGATCTGGATGTCTGCAATGATGCACCCCAGACCCAAGATGAGCATACAGGTTTGTGTTTTATAACTTGTGATCAAGAATGAGCTGACTTTGTCTTAAACTTGTGCTGCAGTCATTGGCCCTCATGCACGAAAATGTTCGTATTTTTATCCTAAATTTCTCCTACTTTTGTTCGTACGAAGCGTTCGTACGAACATGCCACGTCAGATCCAACAAAGTCTTCTATCCACAGGAAACGTGTGTAAATGGGTTGCGTAAATATGATGAATCCCACCTGTTCTATCAACCTGCGCGTGCTCGCGTAGAGGTCATTTACATAATTCCCACCCCTCAAAACACCATATAAGGCCACGTTTCCTGCCTTCTGACAGCAGGAAGTGTCCATTCATTCAAAATCAAGAAGTAAGAGGAACTTCACGCGTTCGGAGATCTGCTCTCAGTGGCGCTGTGGCTACCCCCCCCCCACCCCCCCGCAAGTGTCGGATGGTCAAATATCTTTAATTTTACTGTGTTACATTATAGTTTCACTTATTCAGAAGAGTGGCACCGCTACCCCCCACCCCCCCGCAAGTGTCGGATGTGTTTTTCAACAGAAGCATTTTAAATTGTCTCGAAACTACAGTTAACATCATATTAATATTGTAGTGCATATGTTGTGTGTCCCGTGGGTCGTACAGTATCAGAAATCAAGAATAAATGGTTTGATCTGAAAATGGCTTCAAACAAACGTCTCGCCGCAGCACGGACAGGAGGTGGTCAGGAGTGGTCAGGAGATGGTGGACAATAAATGCCACGCTGCGCAAGATGCCAACATGTTTTGCAGCACAAGCCCCACATCCTTTCTGTGCGATGTTGGAAACAAAAACCCCTGTTCCTGGACTCAGAGTGCACGTGTGTCGCAGAAAGTGGTCCAGACTGGTGGGTCTGCTGGTCTCACTGATCTAGACGCCTGCCCCCCCCCCGCGCTTCTCCAGCTCGGTTCTTCAGTGCGCGCGGCTCACGGCTCCATCGCCTGCACAACGCGGCGCACGGAGCTGAGGGCGAGGTGATGGAGGCGGAGGAGGGGGGAAGAGGAGGTGGGGGTGGCACACAAGCGCAGGTTCCACTCGGCTCGGAACGGATCGGTACTTTGGGCACTTCTTTTTTATGTGTGGCTGAGAGGGAGATGGACGCACGGCGGAGAGCAGCGCGCGCTCAGCAGCTTCTCTCATGCGCGCTCCTCCTGGTCATCGCGCAGCCACATTCTGCAGGTTATATTTCGAATCAGATATAATAATCTATTGCTCCGATGGTGTTTGGCACAAGATCAGTCTTAATCCGTACTTGTTCTGCGGCGGTGCATGGGAATTTTATGTACCTGGGTGTTAATATGAGGAGCGGCTTGATGACCAAGGGGAGCGCACGACTCACTGAAGCCTGCGCGACACACCAGACAAATTAAACTTAAAATTATAATTCTAATTCAAACAGAACCTATTGTCAAAAACAATTGTGGTGCGTGACTTTTTTAAACTCAAAATATTTTCTAAATAACGAAATATGAAGTTATTAGTGGAGAAATCCCGTCTGGATGACAGCAGACTGACGCTCCTAAAATATACGACAGGTCCGGACCACTCGTAAATTTTGTTCGTATCTGAGAAAAATCCTAGGATACGAAAACATTGTTGGATGCCACAAATGATCCTAAATCACTCGTACGAACAGTATAAGAACAAATCTGTGCGTACGAACGGTTCGTGCATGAGGGCCATTGTATCAGCATAAAATACATTCACTATAATGAGAGAATCTGCATGCACAGAAAGAGTTCAATAATAATCATGATGATAATGATATATCTTTTACACATGTACACGAGTCCCTACATAAATAAATTCTGAACATCAGATGAAGATTTTTACATAAAATGGTAAAGTCAGTAAAAAAAAAACTTCATGGCTAACATAGTCAGTAATATATGGTGCATGTTTTCTATTTCAGATGATGAACCACCTTGTAAAAAGAAGAAAATGTCAGCGCTGGACGAGCTGTTGGGAGAAGACTTTGAAGTGAGGATGGCAGCTAGATCTGTGAGGGACCAGGCCAGTGAAGAAGTCAAGAGGTACAGAGAGCGTGAGGTACAGAGAGCATGTTTTTATATTAATCCGTGCCCACCTGCTCACACAAACTCATGTTCGTGCTGCTGTTGTTAGGCGTACTGTTCTTGCATTATGTTTTGTATTATTAAGTTCAAGTTCAAGTGTTTATTTGTCATATGCAGGTTAACACAGGGTTAACTTAGTACAATGAAATGCTCAGGATGAGAAAAAACGATTTTGACTTGCTAAAAAACACACAACAAGCAAACAGGAAATACTAAAGCATGCAATAAGGGTACAAAATAAACTACCAAAAAGTGAAACAGTAATTATAATATTTACAAAGTTTCTGAAGAGAAAAATAGTAAACAACATGGTAGAATTTTAACGGTGAAGCAGGATGAATTTGTGTGAATAACTATTTCAAGGTAGTAATGAAATATAAGCTAAAATGCACATGATCTATATTGCACATAACTACTAAACTACAGGTTGTGTGACAGGTTATTGCACAGCGGGTTATTGCACAGCGGGTTATTGCACAGGAGCTTTGTGCTTAGCTTATTCCTGGGTTTTTTTTCCTAGTGATTTTTATTTTATTACATGCTGCTGTAACCATTTGTGCCTTTTATATTTTTTCTGTATTTTCTGTAGGAAATTTTCTTTTAGCTGGTCTTTAGGTCCATGTTTAAAAATAAACACATTTAACATGTGATTATTTTGTTTGGCTTTTTACTTTATTTTTACCAGTGCTTTACAGCACCCTTTTAGATATGATATATGTGGACTTTTACAAATTTAAAAATGCTCTAAGAATGTCACATTTATAGAAGTGGTCCTTTTTCTTTCATAATGAAATATTTGTCTACCGGTACATCAACAAATGTTAAAACGTAGAATTATTTGAAGTTTAATCGAATTGAACAGAACCAAATCGCTTTTACACTGCATCAAATCGAATCGTTCTATTTTTTAAATAAATCGTTTTTGAATCGAATCGTAATCTTTGTATCTAGATGTGAATCGAATCGTCTGTCACACAGAGATGTACAACCCTAGTTACAACAACATTTAATTTCCCTCTGGGCTTAATCAAGTATTTTTGAATTGAATTGAAAATGTTGTGCTTACCTCTGATTATGAAGGCTTTTCCCAGAGATGTAGCTTCCCTGATCAGTGCCACAAACAGAAAACATGAATCTTGCAATCTGTACATTTTCAACTCCCTGGTCACCTCTGACTCAGGCAAATGTGATAAAAGTTTTGCCAAAGACAAACGTAACAATTTCAGAATGAAAATCTGTCATTTCGGATTGTTTTCCGTCAAAACCAAATTGGAGCCCCACATCATAGAATGAACCACTAATGATATTTTACTAGTTTCACAAATGCTAGTGTCACGATCCGTTTGGTTTGAACCCAAAATGTAGGCAAGATGATGAAGCAGGAGATATGTTTAAACTAAAACTTATTTATTTTCAAACAACACAAAACAAAAAGCCGGCGTGGCGGCAAAACTTTCAACTAAGATTTTAGGCAGGCAAAAACAGGAAGGGTAGGATCAGGTAGGAACAGAGGACCGTGAAGTCTGTGACCAGAGCTGGAACCAAAATTACAACAATGACTGGACAACTGCAGGTGGAATGGCAGGAGCTTAAATGCTGAGCTGAACAGGTGGAAACAAACAGGTGGAAGGAATGAAACTGATTGCCAAGCTGAGGCAGAAGGGGTGTGGTGAACAGTTGACTGACAGGGGTGGCTGTGAGAAATGACAGATGGCTGAAAAGCAAAACAGTAGGAAAAAACAAATAATGACATGAGTTGAATCAGGACTGAAGAAGTAGACTGAGGAGGCAGTGAAAAGAAATTACAGACAAAGTACAACATAACAAGAAAATAAATGACAGACAAAGTACAACATAACAAGAAACAAATCACAAAGAACAGAACAGAAATCCAGAAGGGCAGAAGAACAAGGAACATGAATTTTAAGCAGGGAGGCATGTACAGATGAACTGAGTAAGCAGGGAAAGCATGGTGCAGAGAGACAGGAGCAGAGGAGGGTGACAGGCATTACTGGGATGAACTAAATAGGACTGTGGATAAGCAGGGAAAGCATGGTGCAAGAAGACAGGAGCAGGGGCCTCATGTACAAAGACTTGCGTGGATTTCTTACTGAAAAGTTGCGTACGGTCAAATCCAGAAAACTGCGTACGCACAAAAAAATCCAGATGTATCAAACTGTGCGTACGCCGCAATCCACGCACATTCCTTTTGTACATCACAATCAACGTGGAATTGAGCGCACATGAGAGAGTGGCCGACTCCGCCTTTGACACGCCTCCATATAAATATGCAAATTCATTTAAATATGCCCTGCACGTTAGGAATGTCGTCTTTGCTCTATTGCAAATCATGTCGAAACGTGGAAAAAAGAGTAACTTCACGGACTGTGAACTGGAGACACTTCTGAGTGACGTAGAGAGGCACAGAAAAAGGTTTTGTTTGGCACGCTCAGCGCACAACAAACCATCCACTTTTAAATAAGAAGTTGACCCAGTTATTTTAACATGCCTAGATAGGTTAGTTGGTAGCATGTTCGCCTTACGTCCCAAACCTCATGAGTTCGAATCCCGCATGGTACAATGTTTTTTTGTTTTTTTTATTCATTCCAGATTTAAAGAACACAAGAAAACTATTTAGAATGAACAACATGAAATGAAACAATACATGAAATGAAGGCAAAAGAGGATTTCTTGTGGGTTTTTTTAAAATAGTTTTCTTGTGTTCTTTAAATCTGGAATGAATTAAAAAAAAGAAAAACGTTGTTTTCATTTAAATATACCCTGCAACAGAGGAATGTCGTCTTGTCCCATCATGCATCACGTTCTTCAACTGCTAAAACAGCTAAAAATGAACAAAAAACAAGAATTTAAGCTGTGCAGAACTATTCAGTCTTTCTGTTTTTTATATTTTTTGCAGGTTATATTCTGATTGCGTCCATGTGGATGTAATAATTGTTAATCATGTGTGTTTGGGTGGAAATAATAATTATTTCCCCATCATGAACAGTTTCCAGAATCACCTGTAAGTGTCGCCAAAGGAACACAAACCACAGAAACGTGCGTACGCCAGCTCTGGAGCTGCCGTGGCGGTGCGGACATTTCCACGTTCAGTTCAGTTTTGATACATACGGAGTTTTGCGTGGATAGTGACGTACGCACGGTTTTTGTGCGTACGCACCGTTGATACATGAGGCCCCAGAGGAGGGTGACAAGCATTACTGGGATGAACTAAAAGGAAGGGTCAGGCTAAGGGAGAGGGTCAGGCTAAAGGGAGCGGGTCAGGCTAAAGGGGAAAGGTTAGGCTAAGGGAGCGGGTCAGGCTAAAGGGAACGGGTCAGGCTAAAGGGGAAAGGTCAGGCTAAGGGAGAGGGTCAGGCTAAAGGGAG
>JBBPBX010055253.1:0-23169 GCA_038048925.1 Garcialebias charrua | reverse complement strand
CCCAGTTTAAAAAGGTGCTGTGCATTCAGCACCAGGAAGATTCAGCCCACGCTGGAATGAGTGACTGAGGCCACAGGTTGCAAACCTTCGAAAATTGCTTTATGACCGTGCACCAAGAAGCATTTTCAGATTGCTGAGCAGAATGAAAATGACAATTGAAAACCGGTCTGAGTGCTTCTGATCCACAATTATTCAATGTGACCAGCTCAGCAAGTAGCCTCACTGGGATCAAAGCGTTAAAATGTGTTTGACTTTAAAGCACAAATGGCTCCTGAACAGCACAACCGCGAGCAAATATTTATCACATAGCTACACTGACCCAGTGAGCATTTTGCGGTTGAAATGACATCTGAACAACTTTAACTGTGCAGCCGGGTCAAGGTGAAAATTAGGTTAAATTTGGTCTGAAAGCGAAAGCTCTGCAGACGACTAAATCAACCTTTAGACCGTAAACGACACCATGCTGACATATGCGATTTACTAACATAAGAAGAACACCATCTCTCAGGGATCCAAAAGAGTCTCTTTTCATTTAAAAACATACACAGGAGTATTGTGGATTATCCATGAGTACTAGTTGCGATGAAAAATGCATGAACAGCCTTGAGTCCAGTAGTCATTATCAGCCTGTTCTGATCGATAATGATGCTTTGGTCTTTGTTCATGTTTTCGTATAGTTTGTCATATCATCACCAACTGAGTAAAATGTACTTTGTCATTCCTACACAGAATGGTGTGAGAAAGGATTGTTTTAAAGGTAAAAATGATAGGAAATGCTGTTATTTTGTTTATGTAGGGCAGGGCTATTCAACTAAATTGCTCAGGGGGTCTCAGTTACTGAAAGCCAGCAGCTCAGGGGGCTGAACATCAAACAATTAAAGTAATTATGTAAATAAAACAAGTATCAAATGATCTTTAAATGTGTTCATTTTGCTGCATTGAATCATAAATGCAATAAACAGAACCCAAAAGAGTAATTCAAAAGAAATTACATTCCAAGATAAATTTCCTTGCAATAAAAGTTGAGTTATTCTAATGTGAAACTGTATTAAAAACAAAAATGACAGAATATGTCTCCTATTCAACACAAATATTATTCCAACATCGCTGACTTGCTAAATCTTTATGCTTTACAAAATAAAATAAAAAAGATCACAGTTTTTGATGTTCCCAGAATGACTGACATGTTGCTGTTCCATTTGGGTCCATTAAGAACCAGTTGTCTGTTCTCATATATGGCTGCACAGACCAGTTCTTATCCCAACGGTTCATAAAACTCAGTTGAAGCATCCATCTCCCACTTAGGTGTGAGAGAAATCAAAAGAGGCGGAGCAGAACTCAGCTGGGATGAAAGAGAGCTCAATGCATGTTGAACGTCTCCTTTGTGTCTTTTACTAAAATTAATTAACTCACTTAATCCATCCTATTTGTGGTTAACTACTGTTTTAAACTACGGTAACTTCAAAGCTGTTGTGCATCATCACAATATTCCCACAGTACAAAATCTGTTAGTTGTTCTTTAATCTGGCTTGCAGGCAATCACACACTGATATGATCAGTTTATCAAAACTCCCTGCACAGCAGGAGAGAGAAAGAGCGCACCCCCGCAAGAGCGTTCAACCTTTTGACTTGTGTCTCTGCTAATTTAATTCTTAAAATTAAACATCAACTCCAAAACATTGATATTTGTAGGCCCAGATTAAAGCAAAGATGTGTGTGTCTATGTTTAGTTTTATTTTATTTTCCCCAAAACACACAGTTCTCTCTTTTAGAGAGTCCCGGAGAGAATGAGTGAGCTGCAAAGCATGCTGGGTAGCCTTGTGGAAATGTATGTGCGATGTTTTTGACTGTTTATGATGTTTCTGCCTTAGGACAACAAATGAAAATTAGCTATTGTGCTAACTCCGGCATATTTACATTGATGCTTACTGCTGTCATGTTGATTAATATGCACTGTCCTAATTTAAATAAATAAATAAATAAAATAAATAAATAAAAAATAAAAATAAATAAATAAAATAAAATAAATAAATAAATAATTTAAATAAATAAATAAATAAATGGGTTGTTCTTGTAAGTGTCCTGTTCTGGTTTGCTGTGGCATTCATGTTCAAGTCTCTGTTTTGAACTGTAAACTGACAGCATGAGTCAGAAAAAAAAGGTCACAGAATGATGCTTGTACAAGCACCAAGGATGCATATACAGTTGGATATATGATAACTGGTTTCCCACTTTTTGGATTCAGCTGGTTCCTGGTCTGTCAACAAACAAGGAAGTCATGGGCGGAAAATTTGTCCCTGGTCAGACTGCCTGCGTCTGTCCACTTAATTTGGACATTTGGAATTCGAGAGGAACAGAAAAGACTCAAGGCAGACATGAATCAGTAAAGTTTTGCCTCTTCCCAAAACAATTGTTGCTCATCTGAATTCGGCTCCATGGCTGGTCTTGACTGTCCACCTTATCTCAATTCGCCTGGAGGCCCTGTAAATTTGATGCTCTGCCCCCTCCCTTCCCCTCCCACCGAGGAAGTCTGTGGACCTATCAGAGGGACCCGGCTGAATAAACATTGTTATTATCATTTCAGGACTCTCGGATTCTCTCTGGCACTGTCCTATAGGTCGACCTCGGCACAGAGTGTTTTCGGATCTCACCAGAGGGAACGTCTATGTCACTATGTGCGTGGTGTTTTTTTTTTTCTCAATATCAGGGTCTTTCTCCTCAGCCAAGGAGAAAGAGTTTTTTTTTTTTGCCTCCAAATCCTATACGTGTGTCACTTTCATTACTTTTTGTCCGTCTAAGCAGGTCTCACTCGTAAATGAGTCTTCGAGGCTCAATGTGATTTATCTTTCTAAATAAAGGTTGAATGAATGAAAAATAAACAAGATTGCCTCAGATGGAAATATTTGCCATTTCAAAATTTTCGAAGCACTCTCACTGATTTTTTTTCTTGTTTTCTCGTTTGTTTATTTTGTTAATTAATGAACTCATCCGCTGACTGGACTTAAGTCACCCATGGGCCAGAAGTGGCCCGTGGGCCGCCAATTGAATAGCCCTGATGTAGAGATATGTCTGTAGCTGGATGGACATTTCATGAAACAAATATATATTTTACACCTCTGTCTCCAAGCCAGAATGGATGCAGCATCCTAAACTTGTGATCACTCGAGCACCTGTTCTCCCACCTTCTATCGAGACCACAAAGGCATCATGGTCAAACTGAATGGGAATGTATGATGAAAAGTTTATTAGAAGTTCCACTGTCCTTTACCACACATTGGAGGTACAGTTTTACGTCTTCATGACCAATTACATGAAAATACGTCTCGTTTCATATTCTTCACGTTATCTATGTGCCTCAATTTTCAATCTTTCAACTGAATAAAGTGTTTTTTTTAACACGTTTTAACCTTAATATTGCCAATTCGTAAACAGAAAAAATAAGATTTTGCATTGTCAGCCTGTGCACGCTCCCATACATATTTACATGATTTTCAGACGTGCATTGTATGACTTACATACAGTATTTGTTTTTGTTTGTGTGTTCTATAAACGCCCAGAGTTATATGTAGACTAAATTTAAATGAAGACGTTCAGATTTTAATGACGACTAAGACTAGAATCGGTGTTGAAATAGCATCTGTTGCTCTCTGGAAAGGCTGCTGCTGTTCACTACCCTTCATAATTAAACACCCAAGCAGGTCAAGAGACTGAGTGATGAGGATGAGGAAGGGATGTGCATCAACAGATGGCAAAATACTAATCCCAAGGAGCTGAACAGCCTGAGCAGACAACCATCAGCTGTGACATGTTTTGATAATATTCTTGAG
Organism: Garcialebias charrua; assembly: GCA_038048925.1. Classification (NCBI taxonomy): domain Eukaryota; kingdom Metazoa; phylum Chordata; class Actinopteri; order Cyprinodontiformes; family Rivulidae; genus Garcialebias; species Garcialebias charrua. Next base: position 19,342 of record JBBPBX010055253.1, on the reverse strand, counting down.
TTTAAAGCCCTAAGAGAAACCAGCAGTTACATTCTAGATATTATCATCAAAACTTTAAAGGTAAAAACAGATTACTGTATATTATTATTTGGGCATAGTTTAATTTTACAGACAGGCAGGTATGCCAAACATGCAGCTTTCCAATCAGTATATATAATCTGTATTATATATATATAATATATATAATATATATATATTATTATCTGTATTATAATCTGTATAAAACTTCTTGTTCTCACAGCTTCCATTCAGAATTGAAAAAGACTTCTGGACAGAAGTCGAAACGTTTTCCGCAACAAATAAAGTCCAGTTGATCCTGTATTGAACGCCTTTTTTGATTTCATCATGTCCTGGACGACTGAGAATCTTCACCAGCATTTTTCCAATCAGTGGGAGACCTAGTATGAAAAATGTTGCATGTCAACATTTTCCGTAAAGAAACTGCACAATCTGCTAGCACTAGATTGTGTGTCAGGGATGACTATCAGCTACTACCATACCAAAGTTAAAATCAACATCTGTAGACATGTTACAACTGTTTTTGTGTTTGCTAGCTTCAAGTAGCTGTGGCAGCCATCTTGATACAAGTTGACTCCCCAAGTTAATGAAATGTAGACATACATCCAATGATTCATTTTTGAGCAGTTAATTGAAATTCATCCAGCAGTTCACGAGTTATTTTGCTAATAGACGGTGCTGACAACAAGTAGTACCAAAGGTTTTTTTCTTTTAAGATACTGCTTTATCTATCATTGTTAAAAGTGTGTGATGTGGATGGCAATCAGCTACAACCGCACTAATTTTATCTCAATGGCGGTTAATCTGGCTGATTTGTACCTATTTATCCAACAATGTTCAGTCAGGTCATCTGGACGGTTTCTTTTTTTTTTTGTTCTTTTTTTTTTTGGGCCGAGACGTTTCGTCCTTCATCCAAAGGACTTATTCAGTCAAGAAAAGAAAAATAAACTGTCCAGATGACCTGACTGAACATTGTTGGATTTGTACCTGGATAATTGAGCATGAACTTTGGTATACCTATTTATCAAAGTTCATGCTCAGTAATCCATTGTTAGAAATGTCGGCTGTCCGCGCGTGCGTGCTGCTGTAAATCAGCTGAGTTACAGCAGGTAAACAATGTTCTTAATAATTTTTCCTTGTGTTTACTTCGATCAATGTCCAGTTTCATTACTTTTTGTCTGTCTAAGCAGCTCTCACTTGTAAACGAGTCTTCTAGGCTCACTGTGACTTATCTGTCTAAATAAAGGTTGAATGAAAAAAATAAAATAAAAAATACATTACGGCAAAGACTGGTTCATCCCAAAGATCCAGTCCCCCAGCACAAACAGAGTAATGTTGTGTATGCTGTTCAGTGTCAGGAGGGCTGTGATCAGTCTTACATCGGGGAAACTAAACAGCCACTGGCCAAAAGGATGGCCCAGCACAGAAGATCAACATCATCAGGTCAGGACTCTGCAGTCTACACTCATCTCCAGGCCAGCGGTCACTCTTTCAGGGATGAAGATGTTCACATCCTTGATAGAGAGGAACGATGGTTTGAGAGAGGAGTAAAGGAGGCCATCTTTGTGAAAAGAAACCGTCCATCATTAAACAGAGGTGGAGGCCTCCGGGTTCAACTGTCCCCCACTTACAATGCTGTTATTGCTAGTATCACTCAGCCCTCTGTGAATAGCAAACAACCATCAGGGTGCTAACGATCCATCGTCAGGCTGATGGTCCTCCTTGATCATGTGAGCAGCTGGTTTCGGCTGTCATCAGCAAACTGGTTGATCCACTGTGAGAGGGTGCTATTTATAAGACTGAGCTGAACACAGCATCTCAGACTGAGGAAGTCTTTCGGATGAAGGACGAAATGTTTCTCCTTTTTTAAAATTTGTTTTGTTTTTTGAATGTCCAGAGGACCAGACTTAACTTTTTTAGATTTGAGCTCTTTAGCATAGCATTTTTCACACAACACTTTTAATAAAAAAATATTGGTAAACAAGTTATCTGCTTCTTTTTGTAAAGAAAACCAACTTTTTACACAAAGGCGCGGATTTCAACCGTGAATTTTGGAGCTTCGATAAGACAAAGTTTTTTTCCAGAGGTCGGCCTGATAGCTTAGCTGCTTTTGACGATCCAAAAGCACGATTTTGGACGATTCAAATGGATTTTTAAGAGAAAAGAGAAAGGTAGGGGTCACTGAAGAGCCCCGAAGTTGATCTTTTTGTCATTCGGTGTCTTCAGTAGAAAGAGAGAGACACGAAGAAACAATAAAGCCGACGTGCACACACAGACACAAGCATGAACTCATGAACTTGTCATTTACAACAAACTTCTACGGGAGGACAATAAAAAGTCTAATTTCTACCTGGACAGAGAGTATTTTTTGCCGACTGCAGCGTGTGGGTCCTGCTGCCGAATGGCCCGGATGGCAGTGGGTGCTGTGAACATGGAAGTGGCTCCATGTTCGGACAGGACGCGGAAGAATGCCCCGGGGTCTGGAGTCCCTACAGGCTTTCCCTGCGATCATTTGGCACAGCAACAACAGATCAGGTTACGATCTGCCGCCGAGGGCACGCACTGATGTCAACAATTATCACATCGTTAAAAACAACAAACTACATGACATGAGGAAACAGAACAGCTGTCAGCAATGAGGATGCACACAGGAGGGTTCATCCAGATAAACATGAAGTCCAGGAATTAGAATTTAAAGGCCTTGCAAGAAATGTTTAAAACTAAAGACCATCTCATGTTAAGTTACACTTTGGGTTTCGTCTAAAAGTTAATCAGTTGTAGATGTACACATAGTTTTTCTTAAAATCCATGCAACGGTTGTGATGTTTTGCTAACAGACAAACAGAGTTGACTTCAATAGTTATTGCCAAAGTTTGAAGCAAACATGTACAACGTGTTGCACTTAAAATATGTGTTAGAAATAAAGCTCAGCAGAGTGACTGACATGATTTACCGCAAATTTAGCACAATATTTGTGAAGCTGAGTTGTAGCCACTTTCGTGTTTTTAAGCACCCTAGGCTGTGGCAGCTATCTTGAAATGGTTTGACTCCTAATGTGACCTTTCTAGGTGTACACCAAGGCTAAAAATGACCAGAAACCATTCAGTGGTTCATTAAATATTTTGCAACACACATGCAACACACGGACAACTGTGTGTTTAAAGACAAACAAGATTAGCCACAGGCAAACTATGTTTACAGTATTTAACCTCAAAAAGCCAGATTTCACAGAGAAAATGAACATATTTAAGAAACAGACCAGCAATCATAAACTTTGTCAATTTCGCAATTTCAGAAAAATCTGTTTCTGTACTACAGTGAATAAAAATATGATCTTATTGTAAGAAAATTAGGGAAAAAATCTAATTGGTAATGAAAAAGCAGATTGTCCCACAGGTCATAATGTACCAGACACCTTTATACTACAACAAACACAACACCAGACAAATGTTCCTCTGAGATTTGACCTTCAAAACTATTACCGTAATTGCTTGGTAATACAGTACTGTACATGTATATGGTGCAGTATGTACGTATTTTCCGAATTACGTCGAAAATTGGTTTACGACGCCGCGTAGGAAAGGATCTACGTCGTAAGTCGAGGACTACCTGTATGTGTTAGTGAAACATTTCATCTTAAAGGCCAAGATTCAAATGCAGGTGGCACATTTACTGAGAAAAGAAGAAACAGGGCGAGCCGTACGATCTGATGAACACAGATTGCAGCAGCCAGAGTCAAATAGTTCAGCGCATAAACAGCAATCAGACAAACGTGCGTTTCATTTGCAGAGAAATCCAAAACGCAAACACAATAAAGCGTTACTGGTGCAATTTTGCACAGATTATTACTCCGACCATGGTATTCGTGTGTCTCGGGGACGTACCTCATAAAGAATTGTGCTGTTGCCATGGAGCAAAGGCCCGTAGCAGATGTAGGAATGTCCGACCACCCAGCCCAGATCCGACGCTGCCCACCAAACCTGCCTCAAACCAACGATGAAAGCAACACTGAATAGAAATCAAATATCAAATGTTTAAATAATAATTGTAGCTGAAATTTTATTGTTAAACATGTTTTTTTCACACTAATCCACCTCTTTGCTGATTATAACTTCATTCTTAACAGCAGTAAAAATATATATATATACATTTTCTTACATCTCCAGGACGGAGGCCATAAATATTTGACATGGTCCATTTCAGCATGACAGCGTAGCCTGCGGTGTCCCGAACAACACCCTGAGGGTGGGGTGAGGAAAAACAACAAACTACTGACAAGTATTTACAAAGCAGAGAAGCAGGCCTTTAATATCACTTTAAACACAGACGATCAGCCATGCTGCGCCAAACGGAAAGGTATTTTGGTTCTGCATGAATGTTTTTAACACACACACCACTGTCAAGCTATTTTTACTCATTGGTGCCTTCTAACCATTTGAGGCGAAGCAGCGGTTCCTGCAGCTCTCGTGTCTACAAGTCTTCAGATAGTGTATAGTATAAAGAAAAAATAAGTGTGAATACCTAATGTGCCGCAAAATGAAAAATGGAAATGATTTCATCTCTTTTTAAGGAAGATGGAGTTAAGCTGATAAGACTATTCTTCCTTTGAAGGAAGACAATCCTGCAGCAAATGCTCCCGCTGCACAGGAAATATTTGGTTTCCTTTCTGTCCGGTTCATATTATCATACTTGCCGCCGTACACGTTGCACCGCAGTATAAGTTGCATCAGTCCAAATATGTCTATTTAAGTAGGAAAATATATAAACAAGTTGCTTTGCTGTGTAAGTCGCATCTATTATGCGTCACCGGCGACAACCTGGAAACGTGGGCCGGTGCTGTGCCAAAAATCGATTGGCTGCCAAATGGTGGTCGCAGGAGAGTGCATGGGAGGACTTTAATGAGAATTTAACAAGAGTAACACTTAAAAATACAATTATTTGTTTGCTCGAAATATAGTAAAGGTGTCTCAGTTGATCTTTTGCTTAATAATTGCACCTTAATGGTCAAATGAGCTGAATTTTGCCTGGGCGGCGCAGTGAAATGCAGTTGATTTGATGTTTACTACAGGCGTTCCAGAGTGAGATGAAGGTGACTTGGTATGGCATGCCAAGTGTCTCATTAATAACCACTTTTACCTATTAATGAGACACTTGGCTTGCTAAATTAGTCGAGAGCCCTCTAGTGGCTGAAAATGGTAGTGTTCAATATTTTCCATGTCAGAATGAATGAAATCGTCAGATCTCTATAGATCTCAGCCTAAAATTGAGTTATAAATATGGGGGGAAAAAACATACATTAGTTGCTTCGGTGTATAAGTCGCAGGACTTGCAAATGTATGCAAAATGGCTTATACAGTGAAAAATACAGTAGAAGATCATGCATAGATAAACTCAGCCCAGAGTAAATTTGTCAACTTGTGCTGACATACAGCTACATGTGAACAATAATGAGTAACCTTTGGTGTCCCGGTGGTCCCAGATGTGTAGAGAACATACAGAGGATGGTTCGAGGGCAACGGAACACAGTCATGTGGCTGAGCAGTGGCCATCTCCTCGTCCCAGTCCAGATTCAGGTCTGGGCTCATGGACGCAGTCTCCTGACATAAAAACATGGAAAGAAATCAGTTTAAACTTATGCTACAAACTGTTGCTGCTACAGAGTATAAAAACAGTATAATGATTTCAGCTGACTCAGGTTATAAAATGTTATCAAAACATTTTGTTTTCTACCATAGAACTCACATGGAAGACAAATATAATTTGTCTATATATTTTGGCTTAACTACTTCAGTTGATCCATTCATCCATCCATCCATCCATCCATCATCACCCTCTTCTTTCATTTTGGTCATGGGGGGGTCACTGCTGCCCATATCCAGCAGTCAATGTGCGAGAGGCGGGGGACACCCTGGACAGGTCTCCAGTCCATCACAGGGACAAATGAGACAAACAACCATTCACTGTCACTCTCACCTAGAGACAGAGTCACCAGTCAGCCTAACATGCATGTTTTTGGTCTGTGGGAGGAAACCCACATATGCACAGAGAAAACATGCACACTCCACCCAGAAAGGTCCCCGGACCGGGATTTGAACTGGCAACCTTCTCGCTGAGCAACATCTCTGCCAACTGAGCCACCATATGTCCCTTACTTCAGCTTACATTCAGCTTTTTAACCACTCAAAACATTCAGCCTTTTTTTTTTTTACATTATCGCTATGTTGTTTCTGTACAGTGATTTCATCCATCCATCCATCCATCCATCTTCTTCCGCTTATCCGGGGTCGGGTCGCAGGGGTAGCAGCCTAAGTAGGGAGGCCCAGACTTCCCTCTCCCCAGCCACTTGGAGCAGCTCCTCTGGGGGAATCCCAAGGCGTTCCCAGGCCAGCCGAGAAACATAGTCCCTCCAGCGTGTCCTGGGTCTTCCTCTGGGTCTCCTCCCGGTGGGACATGCCCGGAACACCTCACCAGGGAGGCGTCCAGGAGGCATCCTAACCAGATGCCCGAGCCACCTCAACTGGCTCCTCTCGATGTGGAGAAGCAGCGGCTCTACTCCGAGTCCCTCCCGGATGACTGAGCTTCTCACCCTATCTCTAAGGGAGAGTCCAGACACCCTGCGGAGAAAACTCATTTCAGCCGCTTGTATCCGAGATCTTGTTCTTTCGGTCATAACCCAAAGCTCATGACCATAGATGAGGGTGGGAACGTAGATCGATCGGTAAATTGAGAGCTTTGCCTTTTGACTCAGCTCTCTCTTCACCACGACAGACCGGTACAGCGCCCGCTTCACTGCGGACGCTGCACCTATCCGCCTATCGATCTCACGCTCCAGTTTTCCCTCATTCGTGAACAAGATCCCGAGATACTTAAACTCCTCCACTTGGGTAAGGACCTCCTCCCCGACCCGGAGAGGGCACGCTACCCTTTTCCGGCTCAAGACCATGGCCTCGGATTTGGAGGAACTGATCCTCATCCCGGCCGCATCACATTCAGCTGCAAACCGCTCCAGCGAAAGCTGTAGATCACGAGCTGATGAAGCCAATAGGACCACATCATCTGCAAAAAACAGAGAAGTGATTCTAAGGCCACCAAAACGGAGACGGAGACACCAAGACGGAGCTGTACAGTGATTTATTTTAATTTTTTTTTCTCATCGAAATCAATTGACAAACTTAAAACCTTTGAAAAACTGACATCTCCAGTTAATTTGCTTTACTGTTAGCTTTTAGCTACTGTTTGGCTGGAAATAACTTCTAGCCATTGTTTTGCTATTTATAGCTACTCTTGCCAGTGTTAGCTTTAAGCTACTTAATTGCTAGCCTAAGTTTTTAGCTATTCTGCAACTACCGTAGTCTTAATTTTTAAGCTTTTGTCTCGATTATTTTTAGCTTCTATTCTGATGGTTTTAACTAATTAATTTAAGCTTTTTTTCAACAAATTTCAGGAAGGTAATTCTCACTTCATATTCATATGGATTTTTTTTTTGCAAAAAAAAGCAATTCCTCCAATTATTTACATCATATTATTGCTCATTTGTGTGAAATGAAGCAAAATTATTCCCAAAACTCGGCCTGCTTCCAAACTGAATCTGTGCCAGACTGCATGTGACTGGTGCTAACCCCCATTTCTGACATGTAAATACATACACATCTTTTACTGCGTGCACCCACTATACATATTTTTTTTTATACTTATAGATCCGCAATACTACAGTATTTATCACTGAAATGCTTTGCAAAAGCAAAATCAGATCAAAGATGAGTAAAAACAAACGTACTGTTTTAGACACATTTCCAGTCCGTCATTTATCCAGATGTATGCTGTGGAGCTCCAGTTCTTACCATGTTGGGTCTGTTGTAGATGAGGACTTTGGAGGGTCTGTGAGAGCTCATCTCCAAAGCCTTCTGCACCAGCGGGATGTACTCCACTCTCCTGCCTGGCTCAATGCCGAACGAGGCTGTAACCAGCAGCTTAGGCTACAAAACATGATTCAGTTGAGATTGTTTGATGAAAAACAAACTGAAAAGTAAAACATTTTTTTCCAAGTAGTGTACGTCTAAAGAACCAACATTTCCTGTAACTCTTCAAACTAAGACAATTGATAAGTTGTAAAGAAGAAAATTCTTGTTTTTTGCTAATTTCATCCAATGTTTCTGATGACTTATTTAGAAAACAACTTACAAATTGTTTTTTTTCAGTTTTTTTTAATCCTGATACATGCTCAATTAGTTTGTTGTTGACATCTAGAACTATCTGTTCACATGCTAAAGGAGGACAATCTGCCTAACAAACGATTGTTAGTGCCATGACGGCCACTTGCTATTCACAAAGGGCCGAGTGATACTAGCAATAACTGCATTGGAAGAAGGTGACAGTTGGATACGGAGGCCTGTCACAATAAATTTTGGTGGGCGATTAATTGTCTCAGAAATTATTACGATAAACGATACTATTGTTTGAAATTTAAATTTAACAATAATTATTTGTCAAATTTTTGAAGAAATGTTGATTTGTTTGGAGTGTAGTACCTTTTTTTGAACACCAGACAGCAGTATACATGTAAGACTGTTTGAACCAAAGGATGGATAGCGTGTCTCTTTAAGAAAAATGGGAGGCAGGGCCCTTGACGTGACATGGGCTGACATGGTGACATGGTGGAGGCTTGGGGATTGGAGTCCTTTAACATAGCATTTTTCACATAAAGCTTTTAATTAAAAAAATGTTTCATTGGTAAACAAGTTCTCCTTTTTGTAAAGAAAACCAACTTTTTACACAAAGGCACGGGTTTCAATTTTGGTGCTCAACAAAACAGAGGTTTAATCCTAAGGTCGACCTGTTAGCTTAGCTCGTAGCATAGCTTCTCAGCTTAGCTGCTTTTAACCATCCAAAAACGTGATTTTGGATGGTTAAAATTAGCCTGGTTAAAACCAGACCCTGTCCTTCACTTCGCTTCGGACAAGGGTCTGGGATCTCTTAATAGAAAACCGATTCTTGCTGGAGGCGTGGCCTCTGCTGAGGAACAAGACCATTGGATCTTAGAACATTTTTGAACAGGAAAAGCATTCTGCTCCCTCCCCCTCAGAGCCATATATGGTCTGCTTCCTCTGCTCTCGTGAACTTGAGATCTGCTCCACTCCCTGCTGCATGTCGTCTCGCTACCACTGGATATTCTGTGTTTATGGAAATAAAACGTCTTAAAAAATAAAAATAAAACCATGTAGCTCTGGTCCAGCTCACCATAAGGCCAGAAAATATGCAGGGACTCGGGCAGCAACGTAAAACCCAAGTTTAATTCTCTCGTGACAACCTGAGGCTCTTCCTCGTTCATTTCACTCAGCGGAGGGAGAGGAGGAGGGAGGAGGGAGCGATTACTTGACTTTTTACAAAAAAAACTCCAGAAAACTCCAGATAAGAGTCAAGAGTCAAGAGAGTCAAGAGTCAAGAGTCATTTATTATTAACATTGCACCAATTTTCATCGATACAGCGTGATTATGTAATCACAGTCATCCAGGAGAGGGTTTGAGTGTGAAAAGCTGCTGCCTTATCAAAACACATGACATGACATGACATGTCTTCACATGTTCTTCAGCGCGGCCTTCTCTCATCCGTCTCCAGATGAAGGTCAAAGGTGGGAAAACAGGGAAAGAAACCATGGGGGTCACAGCGTTGATATTAAAAAAAATGAATCACATTTTGTCTGCAAGACACCGCATGACCCAGTAAAAACCATATCATAAGCACATTTATGACAGTTACATGTTGCAGGTTGAAACCGAGGCAGGGAGGATTTGTCCATGAAACATTCCGGATGCCTCCGATAACGCGCATAGAAAAGTTCTCCGGGGGGGGGGGCAGACAAGACAACAACAGCTTTTTTCCACAGTAGCCACGTCTCAGAGAAATTAGATATCCAGCCTTTTCCAAGGCTGTTTCCAAGGGAGCCAGATAAGAATTACAAATATTATTATTACATCAGGCACACTTTGTAATTTCAGCAGCCTTCAGTCTGTAAGGGCCATTCTGTTCATATGATCCAATTCGGGACTTTTTTCTCCCACTGATCCGACTCTGACCTCAGATGTTGACCACAGCGACCCGAGTCCTAAGTCCAAGGGTGACCAGCTCACCCTCTGGATAAGCTCTCAAACAGCTGAATTCTGATGTTGACCACAGCGAACAGAGTCCTAAAACCAAGGTTGATCTGTTCACCCCCCGAATAAGCTCGCACACAGCTGATTTCTCGAGGTCACAGCTCAGACCAGACGTCGGGTGCTCCAGGCATTAAGTCCTGCTGAAGTCTCCCTCTTTTGTGATAGACCAGTGCTCCACAAATGCCAAAAGGAAAGCGCTGCCATCATAACCAATATAATCCAAGATTCCAAGGTTCGTCACCTCCCGAGCACACCCAGACATCCACGGAATCCATGGCGTATCCTCCGTCACAATCATAAGGGATTAAGAAGGGGAAATTAATACATTTGTGTCAGATATAAAACAGTCCTGCATCGCTTTGAATAAGAACATGTGGGTGCTTGCTGGCTACGCGCTGGGACAGGACAGGTGGGGGCGTGGGTTAGGGGCCAAAAGCTCCGCTCCTTCTGTTCTCTGATTGGTCCGGTCAAAAATCTACAGGAGAAATCCTTGTGGATGGGAGAAGTCCCAGACTGAGCAGTGAAGGGAAATGAGAATTGAGCGGAGCTGCGTAGGAGGGCGAGGGCCAGGCTAGGTTAAAATGGATTTTAAAGAGAAAAGAGAAAGGGAGGGGTCAGCGAAGAGCACTTGAGTTGATCTTTTTGTCATCCAGTGTCTTCAGTAGAAAGAGAGAGACACGGAAAAACAATAAAGCCAGCAAATGAAAACGAGGTTGATCATTTTCATTCACCATGCGATTAACTGATTTATTGTTTATCGCGACAGGCCTAACTACTGGTATTCATTCTGTTCTTAAAGGTTCTTATAACTATAACCTCAGTTAATTTGTATGTTTTACTAAAATCTGACAAGTTGTCCTCCCAAAAGTGCCTTTATAGTACAGTTAAAGTTTCAAATGGTTGCTTATGTAATACTTAAAGGCCCCCGCATAGCTCTGCGTACAGCCGTACGCCGCTGTATGCTGTCCGTACGCAGAGGTACAAGCGTACCCCCGCAGGGCATGTACGCGCAAAGCTCAAATTTTACGACTGCGTACGCAAACGCGTTGTCGCACAATAAACTGCCCGGCACCGGACTGTTTTGTATGCAACACAAATGTATTAAATTCCCCTTCTTCATCCCTGATCTGGACTTTTCTTTTGTTTTGTTTTTTTACAAAAGGCAAGTGATCGCTTCCTCCTCCGTTGACTCCATGACTGAAATGATGAGAAATGAATTAATTTGTCACGAGCTAATTAAACTCAGGTCCAGCGTGGCAGCGGGAGGTTCTGTAGATTTCCTGGTGTGCTGGTCTGATGTGTGGGCTGCAGGACCTTTGCTGTTTTTATTTTTTTTATTTAAGAACTTTTTAATAACATATAAACACAGCTGCCAGCTCGCGCCTTTTTTTCCCCACCCGACCTGTCAATCAATTCAGTAGGCGTGTCAGCAAATGACCAATCAGCGACCTCAATTTGTCCCGTAGGTAAACGCTCTGGGCTGCAGCTGCTCAAATGACATCAAGAATTTCGTGCGAAAACGCGAGAATGTACGCGAGAACGAACGCCGAGCTGAGCGGGTGAACTGCCTGCGTACAGTACACTCGTTCAGACATGTGTATGGACATACGCACGAGCTATGCGGGTGAACTGCCTGCGTACAGTACACTCGTTCAGACATGTGTATGGACATACGCAGAGCTATGGATGAGCCTTTATACTTTAGTTTCTTTCATTTATTTATACAAACACTAACAGAACCATAGAAAGACTGATTAGTCAGAGTGTCAATCATTCACAGTGATCAGATCATGGTGTGTGTACAGAGCAAATACAGGGCTTTCTATAGATAATCAGGTCACCCTTGTAAAAGAGATCTCGGCTCAACGGGCTCTACCTGGTAAAATAAAGGTGATTGATTGATTGATTGATTGAATCATAAATCCTGGGGTAACTCGAGCAACTTAGCCTTTCAATATTTCAAGAAATTACACACATTAATAATAAAAGAGCAACTGATGAACTGAAGTTGGATTATCCTGCTTCACAAAAACATGAAATTTAACATTCAACTATGTGGTGAAGAAAGAAATGCATTCATTCTGGCAGAGATCACCATCGACCCCACCACCTCCTCACCTTGGCGTGATCGATGCGGACCGAAAGTTCTTTGGGGGCAAAGCCACCAAAGATGAGGCTGTGAGGCGCACCAATCCGTGCACAGGCCAACATGGTGAACATGGCCTGGGGCACCATGGGCATGTAGATGACTACCACGTCTCCTTTCCTCACCCCGTTCTTCACAAGGACTCCTGCTAACCTGGACACCTGGAGTGGGACGCAGAAGAGGCAATGAACACAGAAAGCCGTCTCCCCTGTTCTATAAAAACGGACTAAATACTCTTCAAAGTTCTACAACAGCACGTAAGGTTTGCTCTTCTGTATTTTCCATTGCTGATGCTTACCTGGTCCTGAAGTTCCCTGAACGTGATGATCCTTTTAGTTCCGGTCACCGGGCTGTCATAAATGATGGCAGGCTGTTCTCCTCGACCGCTTTCGACATGACGGTCCACTGCGTTGAAGCACATGTTCAACTTTCCTCCAACAAACCTGTTAGAAAAGTAGATTTAAAAGTAGGGTGATTTTATAAAACTAAAATATCTTATGAATTCATTTTATTTAATTTTTTACTGGTATTTTTACATTTTAAGGCAAAATAAAAGATAAGATTCTTGTAAAGGAGGAAAAATAATATGGCTTTTGCCCAATTTCTAAAAATTCTACTTTGAAGTAGCATAAGCTGAAAGTGTTTTACTCCTTGTAATGTTTCTAGTATTCACATAATTGCTAAATAAATGACAGGAAAACTGCTAAAAGTAAAATTCAAGTTTTATGCCAGTTTTGGTCAAAGCTTGAAAGAGCCGCTGCAGGAGGACAAAAGAGCCACACATGGCTCCAGAGCCGCAGGTTGCGGAACACGAGGTCCTCATGATTCTACTTTTCACATTTTGTGTTTTTTATTTTATCTAAATATTTTATTATTTGTTTAAAGGGTTTTTGTTGTTTATTTTATTTAGCTTTTTGTAAATACTTGTTTTGTATTGTTAGTGTTAAAAGTCTACAAGTACTTAAGATTAGAAAGTGTATTTTATATTTATTTTCTTACTTTTGATTTTTATAGAGTCAGAGTCAGAGTCAGAGTCAGAGAGAATTTATTGTCATTTGCACCGCATGTAGTACATGTGTTGAAAACGAGATTATGTACACAGGGTCCCAGTTACATCCAACAACAAATGCAAGAGAAAAACAATAATAACATCTAGGATTAACTAAGAGAGACATCACATCAGCTAGTAATACACTAAGCCCTAATGTAGTAGAAAAACATCATTATAAACAGCAGCACGAACATGAGCAGATGGTCACAGATGAACGCAGCAACAAGAAACAGATCAGTATCAGTATGATGTGACATTTTGCAGTGTTTATTCTTATTATTTATTTATTCATGAGTCTGACAGCTTCAGGGTAGAAGCTGTTCCTCAGTCTAGTGGTTCTACATTTGATGCTCCTCAACCTCCGTCCCGAGGGGAGTGGTGCAAAGAGTGAGTGTGCTGGGTGAGTGAGGTCTTTCATGATGCAGGTGGCTCTTTTTCTGCATCTGGAGGTGTAAATGTCTGTGATGGTGGGGAGACTGACTCCCACAGACTTCTGTGCAGCCTTCACCACTCTCTGTAGAGCTTTTCTCTCTGCAACTGTGCAGCCTCCATGCCACACGTTGATGCTGGAGCACAGGACGCTCTCCACTGCACACCTGTAGAATATCGCTGGACATCGGGGGCAGTTCCCTTGGATTGGCAGACTGGGGTGGTGGTTCCCCTATTCAAAAAGGGGGACCGTAGGGTGTGTTCCAACTATAGGGGGATCACACTCTTAAGCCTCCCTGGTAAGGTCTATTCAGGGGTTCTGGAGAGGAGGGTCCGTCGGATAGTCGAACCTCGGATTCAGGAGGAGCAGTGTGGTTTTCGTCCTGGTCGTGGAACACTAGACCAGCTCTACACCCTCAGCAGGGTCCTGGAGGGTGCGTGGGAGTTTGCCCAACCAGTTTACATGTGCTTTGTGGACTTGGAGAAGGCATTCGACCGCGTCCCTCGGGGGGTTCTGTGGGGGGTACTCCGGGAGTATGGGGTACCAGGCCCTTTGATATGGGCTGTTAGGTCCCTGTACGACCGGTGTCAGAGCATGGTCCGCATCGCTGGCAGTAAGTCAGGCTCGTTTCCGGTGAGAGTTGGACTCCGCCAAGGTTGCCCTTTGTCACCGATTCTGTTCATAACTTTTATGGACAAAATTTCTAGGCGCAGCCAAGGTGTTGAGAGGATCCGTTTTGATGTGGTCCTATTGGCTTCATCAGGTCGAGATCTACAGCTTTCGCTGGAGCGGTTTACAGCTGAATGTGATACGGCCGGGATGAGGATCAGTTCCTCCAAATCCGAGGCCATGGTCTTGAGCCGGAAAAGGGTAGCATGCCCTCTCCGGGTCGGGGAGGAGGTCCTGCCCCAAGTGGAGGAGTTTAAGTATCTCGGGGTCTTGTTCACGAATGAGGGAAAACTGGAGCGTGAGATCGATAGGCGGATAGGTGCAGCGTCCGCAGTGAAGCGGGCGCTGTACCGGTCTGTCGTGGTGAAGAGAGAGCTGAGTCAAAAGGCAAAGCTCTCAATTTACCGATCGATCTACGTTCCCACCCTCATCTATGGTCATGAGCTTTGGGTTATGACCGAAAGAACAAGATCTCGGATACAAGCGGCTGAAATGAGTTTTCTCCGCAGGGTGGCTGGACTCTCCCTTAGAGATAGGGTGAGAAGCTCAGTCATCCGGGAGGGACTCGGAGTAGAGCCGCTGCTTCTCCACATCGAGAGGAGCCAGTTGAGGTGGCTCGGGCATCTGGTTAGGATGCCTCCTGGACGCCTCCCTGGTGAGGTGTTCCGGGCATGTCCCACCGGGAGGAGACCCAGAGGAAGACCCAGGACACGCTGGAGGGACTATGTTTCTCGGCTGGCCTGGGAACGCCTTGGGATTCCCCCAGAGGAGCTGCTCCAAGTGGCTGGGGAGAGGGAAGTCTGGGCCTCCCTACTTAGGCTGCTACCCCCGCGACCCGACCCCGGATAAGTGGAAGAAAATGGATGGATGGATGGATGGTCCCAGTTACATTCAACAAGAAAATGTAAAATAAAAACAGTAAACATCTAAGATATGAACTAAGAAAAACATCAAATAAAAATACACTGGGCACTAATATAAAAACATTACTTCAAACAGCAGCACGAACATGAGTTTGTATGAGCAGATGAGCACGAATGAACACAGCAACATGAAACAGATCAGCAGCAACATGATGTGATATTTCACAGTGATTATTCTGGTTATTTATTCATGAGTCTAACAGCCTCAGGGTAGAAGCTGTTCCTCAGTCTAGTGGTTCTACACTTGATGCTCCTCAACCTCCGTCCTGAGGGGAGTGGGGCAAAAAGTGTGTGTGCTGGGTGAGTGGGGTCCTTCATGATGCAGGTGGCCCTCTTCCTGCATCTGGAGGTGTAGATGTCTGTGATGGTGGGGAGACTGACTCCAACATCTTCTGTGCAGCCTTCACCACTCTCTGCAAAGCTTTTCTTTCTGCAGCTGTGCAGCCTCCATGCCACACATTGATGCTGGAGCACAGGATGCTCTCCACTGCACACCTGTAGAAGGAGGTGAGGACTGGGCTACTCAGACCAGCTCGTCTCAGCCGTCTGAGGAAGTAGAGTCTCTGATGACCTTTCTTGATCAGGCTGGTGGTGTTGTTGCTCCAGCTGAGGTTATCATTCAAGTGTACACCCAAGTACTTGTAGCTGGAGACCACTTCCACGCAGATCCACCTATGTTCAGTGGGGCGTGGGTGTGTTTGTTCCTTCTGAAGTCCACAATCATCTCCTTTGTCTTCTTCACATTCATGTGAAGGTTATTCTCTTTGCACCAGCTCTCCAGGTGTTCCACCTCCTGCCTGTAGCTGGACTCATCATTGTTTGTGATGCATCCCACCACCGCTGTATCATCTGCAAACTTTACAATATGACAGCCTGGATGTGTAGCTGCACAATCATATGTGAGCAGAGTGAACAGAAGAGGGCTCAACACACATCCTTGAGGAGAGCCAGTGCTGAGAGTTATGGTGGAGGAGGAGAAGTTGTGGATCTTCACTGACTGTGGTCTGTTTGTTCATCACAATAAAGAACTCCTTCTCGAGCAGCAATTCTTACAAATACACATGAAGCTATTTCATTTTTTTAACAAACAATCTTTGATCATTCTCTTAAACATATACATTGACTTGGCATTTTAACATCACTCTCCAGATTATTCCATAATCTAATTCCTTGGATTGAAGTAGACCGTCCCTTCAAACTAGTTCAAAACCATGACAGATCAAATCAAAAACTAGTTTAAATCACGCATTGAGATTTTCATTAATGAAAAGTGCGTTATAAATTGAATTCATTATTATTATTATTATTATTGTCTTCAAAATTCTTCTTCTCATGTTCAAAGCTATCCACAACCTTGCCCCTCCTTATCTATCTGACCTCCTACAAATCTCCATCCCATCACGCTCTCTCAGATCCTCCTCTTCGCTACATCTCCATGTACCCTCTGCCCGCCTCTCCACCATGGGGAGCAGGGCCTTCACCTGCTCTGCCCCTCACCTCTGGAACGCTCTACCGCCAGACCTTCGAAACACCACCTCCCTTTCTCTGTTCAAGACAGCCCTGAAAACACATCTCTTTAGACTAGCTTATCATTAACTTTACTAAATGTATTTTTATTATTTTGCATTTTATAATCTTTATGTATTTTATATTTCAATTTGTCACTGATAGTGTTTGAACTGTATTGCTTTGTTAAGTGTCCTTGGGTGTCCTGAAAGTCGCTTTTAAATAAAATGATTATTATAAAAATGATTATTATAAAATTTAGGTTTCACAAATATTTATATCCCTTAAGATAACAACTCTCTCTTTTAACAAAATTTAATTGGAAATTTAAATGTAATGCGCTATTATGAGCCCTATACATAACTGATAAAATACTATAATACCAAATCACGGAACTTCAATAACTTCAGTTGATAAAATAATGTACTGGATGAGTGACAGTAATGCTTTCTAGTGATAATTCTTACAGCTCTTTTCTGCCAAACAAAAATAGGATTTGTAATTCTTTTACACACTTTCCCCCAAACATCAATACAGTACAATAGATTAACAATTATTGCATTATACAACATATACAGAGCTTTATCATTTAATAACTCTCTGACTTTGTACAGTACTGCAATAGATTTAGCTATTTTTATTCTTACAGAATTTATTTTATGTTTCCATGTCAGTTTGTCATCAATGATAACACCCAGAAGCTTCACCTCACTCACTACAAATCTCAACACCCTCCTCGACTCTAAATGGAACATCAATCATTCTCTTTTCATTACTGAATATCATATAGTTAGTTTTATCCAAGTTTAATGATAATTTATTAAGTTTAAACCAAGTTTATATTTTTTCAGGATGGATTTGGAAATGTTGACAGCTTGTTGAAAGTTTTCCCACCAATGCAGGCTGAATATAAGAAGTATTGAAAAATTGGAATCGGACAAGACTCTTAATGAATTTCCATATTTTTATGGCTTGATCCTAATTTTTAAAAGGCGTCCACACACAGCGGCTTTTCTAAAACTCTTTTAGGTTTTATAAAGCATTTGCATTCACATTCACTCATTCATTCAGGCATCACAAATAAAAGTAGACACCAGGCTGTTTAATTAAGTTGGACCCTCAAACCTAAAAAACCCTAAAGGAAACTGCACAGATGATCATTATAACTGCAGATATTAAGATAGAAAGCTAAATCTTTAGTCAGGTCTGAGGAAATATTGGTGCACGTGTGTTAAAATGTTTGTGCAGCTTTCAGTAACTACTAAAATTCCTCATCAAGATGTAAAATTAGCTTATATTTTATGAGACAGGACGCACTGTGGGGAGTGTTCATGCTGCAGAGGTGATAAATCAATGAAGGACTTCAAAACTGTTTCAGTCTCTGACAGCTGACATGTCTCTTTCATCTCTGGCTCCAGGTCCTTTCCCTCAGTGCACAGACATGCACCAAACAGATGGAGCCATGATGTTTTTTCAGAGTTAGCTCTCCACCTTCCTACATTTTAAACATAATCCACTGTCGTTTTCATTTCCTGTTCATTTGTTCCTCTTGCATCAGCTGGAAATGCCACTCGCACTCTGAAAGGTCAATTTAGCTGAAGATGATGCAGCCTGGGAAAAATAAAAACTCCTGCATTCAACACCTTTGATGTCCGTCTCCAAACCTTTTTTTTTAAAGTATTAAATTATTTAAATTTGACAGATAACCCAAAATAGAGGTGGTGGAGTCTGATGAATCCTGTAACAGCACAGATACGGACATGAAACCTCAAGCTGCCGCCAGGATAATACCAATATGTTGAACAAACAAATA
This sequence comes from Garcialebias charrua, assembly GCA_038048925.1. Lineage (NCBI taxonomy): Eukaryota > Metazoa > Chordata > Actinopteri > Cyprinodontiformes > Rivulidae > Garcialebias > Garcialebias charrua. The sequence goes on along the minus strand of JBBPBX010055253.1, from coordinate 634 downwards.
AATAAATAAAGTAATTGCGGTGTTTTATTCCAAAGGAAGAAGATATATTTGGTATAATTTGGTGCAACAACACAACTGATTTAAAGCGGCGCTTGTTGCATTTGTTGTTATAAAAAAACATGTCAAAACTATTTTCCATCCACCAAACAGCTGCTGTGCCTTCTGGATGTTTCTAATGGACTTCATCATCTCAAATCGTGCCCCGAAGACAGTTTGGTCTCGTTTGGAAAAATGTGACATTCACAACGAGACACGGAAACAGCTTCAGCTTCTCTAAATATTTGCTGCATCCTCTCTTGGTTTATTAATGACTTTGAAATGAAAAGGCACCGTTTTTTTTTTAAAAAGACGAACAAAGCATATTTTTAAGTGCGCATGAGAATGCTGAAAGCTGAATGACTGCTGAATGTTTGCTGAAGAAGCTGAAACTCAAAAAGAAGCTAAAAGTAGTACATTTTAGCTAAATGTAGCATAAGGGTAGTGAAGTTTAAAATAACAAAGCTATAATAATAATAATAATAATAAGCTTTATTTGTATAGCACCTTCCTACAATGCCTTGCATTGACCAAGGTGCTTAACAGGATAAAAAGATGAATAAACTGGAACAATAAATCAATGAAAATAGAATAAGAA
>JBBPBX010055252.1:8054-23170 GCA_038048925.1 Garcialebias charrua | reverse complement strand
AAGCGGAAGAAGATGGATGGATGGATGGATGGCATGCCACTTTCAGTTTTGTCCAAAGTAGTGTACTCCACCATCATCAATGTGTGTATATATAAATATATATATATATATATAAATATAAATTTTTTTTTAATTATAATTTTCACCCCCTACCTACGAACGGATCGAGCTGCGAACGGTTCTTAGGTCCCAAACTTGTTCGTAGATCGGGGGTTACCTGTATAAGCACCTCACAAACTAGTTTAAAGTATGCAAGGCCAAAAAATGTATACACATAAATGTGTACCGGTAATCACGCACACACGTACAACCATAAAGTTAAATTAATCCTAATCTTAAATTAAATCCTCAATCAATCCAGGACTAACCCAAGATTCAGCTCAAGATAGTCAACAGGTAAACGAGAAAAGGAAAAATGTTAATAGTTCAAAATAATATATTGAAAACATTATATATTTCACCCATTTTTATACATGAATACTTCAATTATTTATGTGCCTAAATACAAAACCAAAAAAGCCGCAGTAAAAACTAAAAAGTCTCAAATAATGATAGGCAGAGTCCTGCTCATCTGTTCGTCACCTCATGTAAAGAAAAGTTCAGTGTAAACAGAAACAAAGCCAGTGCGGGAACAGCGCGTTGCACATCAGTAAAAAAAAAGTTAAATATTACTTGCGCTGTGAAGCCTGAGGTAAGGTGTCCATGAACTTCTGCGCCTCCTCCACAGAGCCCAGCCACTTTCTGTGTCCATCAGGTAAAGTCACGCGGAGTTGAGCAGGAAAAAGCAGAGCAGGTTTTAAACCCAGAGAGTACAGCGCAGCCATCACTTCCTTATATTCCACGCGCTGGTTGAGGACTTCAGGGGTGTAATCCTCCACGATCCGCACCGGTTTCCCCCGATATTCAAGTTGGCCTCCGCGTCGAGCCTCCCGGATCAGGAGCTCCTTCACCTGGACCCGGTGCAGTCGCGGGATAACCGGGCGCGGCCGCTGGTCCGAGGTGGGTTTCGGGGCGAGGGTTCGATGGGCCCGGTCCAGTTTGGGTGGAGATGGAAGCGTGTCACGCCCGTAGATGTCGCACAGCAGGTTGGAGAAGAAGTCTGTGGGGCGTCCGCTCTCAATAGACTCCGGTAGGCCCAGAATACGAATATTCTGCCGTCTGTTTCGACTTTCTAAATCTGCTAATTTAGATTTTAGTCTGGTGTTTTCCTCCTGCAGAGTTGAACAGGTGTTTTCCACCTCCGACATGCGTTGGCTCAGGTCGTTAATGACAAGTTCCAATGATGACACACGCTGGCCGTGTTCCTCCACCGCAAGCCGGGTCTGGTCCAATTTGACATCCAGCTGACTGAAAGTTTGTTTGAACTCAGCTGACAACGCCGCGCGGTGCTCCTCGAGCAGCGACGTAATTGCCTCAAGGGTTAGGCCAGCATCATCCTTCTCAGCGTCCTTCTTCGATCTTGTCGACTTTTGAGACATTTTTAATTTAAAATCTTTAAAGGAGATGTTTGATGGAAGTTGTGTGCGTGATAATAGGCAAAAAAAAGTAAATGTAGAGGGCTTGGTGGTGCTAAAAAACAAGTTTTAACCGGAGCACTGGCAAGTGCGACTACTCCATCTCACAACCACACCCACCCCACGCACCACAATTGTTTTTGACAATAGGTTCTGTTTGAAGTCAAATTATAATTTTAAATGTAATAATGACTAACGGATTAAAGTATTTAAATTAAAATCAATTTGTTATCAATACCGTTTTCTAAAACTACAATATTAATATGAAGATCTCAAACTGAAACCAACTTAAATTATGAATTAATTTAAGTGTAATTTGTCTCGGTAACGCAGACTTCGGTAACGCAGACTTTACATTGACCTCCTCCTGTCGCAGTCATAGATCTCAGATAGCTCAATGAGAAGAGCGTTACGTCGCAGTTCCGAACCTTATGGGTTCAATTCCCACATGGGACAACATTTTTTTCTTTCTCCTTTTAATTCATTCCAGATTTAAAAAACATAAGAAAACTATTTACAATACAACAAGAAATGAAGCATAAAGTCTTTTTAATCTGGAATGAATAAATAATCTAAAGAAAGAAGGGAAAAAAAAATAGTCATACCTTGTGGGAATCAAACCCACGAGGTCTCGATAAGGGTAGGGGCACCTAACGGCGCACTGCTTTACCCAGTGAACCACCAGGACGCGTGCATGTTTTAAGGTCCACATTTATTATAAACATACATTCTTTGGCTTTAGTTGGTCATTTACTCCCATGAGTGACACTGCTAATAAGGACAGATTTTCTTTTCTCGATCAAGGAGAGCAGAACTTCAATCTCCGCACCTGTACAGTTCTTCTTTTTATTTTTCGCTGTCATTTTATGAACGGACCGTCCTGCTGTCAGAGGCAGGAAACGTAGCCTTATATGGTGTTTTGAGGGGTGGGGATTATGTAAATAACCTCTCCGCGTGCACGCGCAGGTTGATAGAACAGGTGGAATTCATCATACGTACGCAACTCATTTACACACTTTTTCTGAGGATAGAAGAGTTTGTTGAATCTGACGTGGCATGTTCGTACAAACGCTTCGTACGAACAAAAGCAAGAGAAATTTAGGATAAAAATACGAACATGTTCGTGCATGAGGCCCATTGACCATTTCCCTCTGGATGGTAGGGAGTGGTACGGGATTTCACAATGCCATATAAACTGCACAGCTGCTGAATAAGCAAGCTCTCAAAATTATGACCCTGGTCAGAATGCAACCAAGCAGGGACACCAAATTTATAAAACCATTCAGATATTAGCACCTTAGCTACTGTGGCAGCTTGCTGATATCGGGTGGGGATAGCCACAGTGTATTTACTAAACACATCTGTCAAAACCAAAACATTTTCCAGGCCATCCTGGGTGGGCTCCAAGGTGGTATAATCAATGGTTAGGATTTCGTTGGGACTTGACGCCAGTAAATGCCCCATAGGACCATGAGCCCTGGGGTGAACATCTTTTGCTACTTGGCACCTTCCACAAGCCTGACACCATTGGGCCACTTCGGAGGCCATATAAGGCCAGTAACACCGAGATCGTAGGAGCGCCAAAGTTCGCTCCATCCCCTGATGACCATGTTCCTCATGAACTTGGGTCAGAACATCTCTAACAAGTACCCTAGGTAACACCAACTGAAAAACGACCTCACCACCATCTGATCTAAATATCTTCCGATAGAGCACTCCCTCTCTCTCTACAAACCAGTCCCACTGACGAAGCAGAACCAATGTGGCAGAAGACAACTGGGCCCGCTCCTCTCTACTGGGGTATTGGCCTTTCCTCCAAAACCCCAACATCTCCTGCAAGAGAGGATCGGCCTGCTGCAAAGCACACGGTTCGGCTGCAGTGTGTTGTGGCAAAACTGCCACAACCGTTTGGCGCGCTTCCACTGTCCCAAACTTCAAAGCTTCCTGCAAGGCCTGAGGCATAGTTGTTCCCGGAAACATGGCTTTCATATCTGGTGGATCGGGTAAGTGCTGACGAGAAAGTGCATCAGCATTTACATTAAGCCAGTGCTTCTCAATTATTTTCTGTTAAGCCCCCCCCAGGAAGAAGAATCCGGTCCGCGCCCCCCTACTCTCCGCTGCGACTATAAATACGGTGGCTGTAATAACCTCGCACATACCAAAAGAGGGTTAAAAAGAAAAAGGTTTATTATACGTCCACTGTAGTATAATTTGTATATAAAATTGTGATTCTCAATTCAAGTCCTCAGGCCTCCCTGCTCTGAATGTTTTAGATGTGCCTATTCCAGAACAGATGATCCACATGATTGCATGACCTCTTCTGCAGCCACCAAGTCCTGCAGAAGCAGGTGTGCAGAGGTAAAGTGGCATATGCAATAAGGCTAGTAAAAAGAATATATATATATATCAGCAGTAGTGTAGATATAAAAAGTAGTGTAAAAGTAGTGTAAAAGTAGTGCAATTTGTCCTCATAACTTACAACCTCTTCTTGGACCTGATCCTCCAGGTGGGACAGGTCCCTGGAAGAGGACCAGACTTAGCTTTTTTAAGAATTTTCTACCTGGATTATTGAGCATGCATCAGGGCGTCCCTGGAAAAGTTCAAAGTTCAGTCACACACTTCTACTGGAGGTGATGTGGTGGATTTCCCTGAAGAACACAAAAAGGTAAAAAAGAAAGAGTTAATAAGATTATAACTTTAAATTAAAAAAGTTATATAGATTATAATATTAATAAAACAACAATACCTCTTCTTGAACGGTTGTTATGAGGTGGCTTGGTCATCATCATCATCATCATCTTCATCATCCTCAGGGCTTTAGCTCCAGGGCTTGTTGACAACATCAGTTTTAGTTTTTTCATAAAGTGATGAACTTTTTTACTTTCGGTTCTGGAGCGGAGCTTCAAAACAGTCTGAAGTGTTGACTTGATGGATGTTATGGCGGAGCTCACAAACTTTAAAGCCTGCACATCAACCCAGAGCTTTAAAAACTTCTACAGCTGCGACTGTGATCTGGACCGTTCTGATTTACCTGATGGAAGTTTAAATGCTGCTGTTAGCTGTCTTTGCAACAAGTTGCTTTTCTTGCTTTTAGAAGAGACGTTCACATTGTGATGTTTGTTTCAAGTCCGTTTACAAGTTAGACGTGTTGAGAAAAAACAACGTGTTGCAGCTGCAGCTCTAATCTTTTGGTGGTAAATCTGGTGTTCGTTCATCCAAACAAGCTGCCCACGTTAGCTGTTGTTAGCCCCCGCCAGGTTAGGCCTGTGATCGTTAGCGCTCGTTAGCGTGTAGCACATCCAAAAAAGGCTGTCGGAGCTGCTTCTACACTTAGCTGGGTGTCCATCCTACATCTTAGGCAAGCTCCCGGACATTGAGGCGAGCTCCCGGCCACCGGCCGTCGGTTCGGTTTGGTTCTGGTGGGGTCCGCTTAGCATTTAGCCTAGCCTTAGCTTAGCCCATGAGCTAATGTTGTCGCGCGGCGCTTTGGAAGCGATCGCTGAGCGATCCGCGGCTGCTGCTCCACTCTAGACACATCCATAAAGTTCACCGAGTGTTTCCAGCTAATTTATCCGTATACGGCAACCTCTGATTGGACGCACGGTCCTCCAAAGCCAGCAGCTTCCGGCCGCAGATGGCCTCTTCGCCGGCATGTCCAATCCCCGCCCGCTTAGCTCCGCTCGTTGCATGGTCAGGCGGCGGCGATCCACTCGTTTTATGTCTGCCGGCTGCGCATTGGGAGCGGTCGCTAATATGTTAAAAATTGAAATAAAACATAAAAATAACAATTATACTTTATTTATAACGCCATTTAAACTAACCACAGCTGCAACAAAGTGCTGTGCACATGAAATTAAGAACATTTAAACACACACACACAAAAAAAATTTAATTTCATATTTTTATTAAATATGATAACCTCGTAAAGTCAGACCCTCGTAAGTCCAGACGCTTGTAAATCGGGGACTACCTGTACTATAGCTAAAATGCTAAAAACAAACAACGTGCCGTCAGCTTCTCTCCATCAAACTCTAAACTGCAAGTAGTGTACAGACCAGTGGCGGTTCTTGAAATGGCCACCAGGGGGTGGGGGTGGGGGGCTATTTCTCCAAAATGAATTTAAAAAAAAAATCCCAAATTCAAGTACCGTATTCGCCGGAGGAAAATATGCTCCGGTGTTTAATACGCTTTGTCAAATTATTAACAATAAACAAGAAAAAATTGTACACAATACGCCTTGGTGTTTCATACGCGTCATTGCCTCGCGACGCGTCAGCTTTGTCCTGATCAAGGTGGCGGCGACAGAAGCAAGCCAGTACAGGTAGTCCCCGATTTACGAGCGAGATCCGTTACGAGGCGCTCGTAAACCGGAAATCTCGTAATTTGGAACGGTTGCCATGTCTCTCGTAAGTCCGAAATTTCGCTCGTAAATTGGAACGGTTTCGCTAGCGCGACTAAAAACACTCTATTTTCATCCAAAAACTGCTTATGAGTGCATAAAAATGATCGGAAACGTGTGTCCATATGCTTAGCTAACTAACTGTGGTGAAAAAACACATGAAAACTCAGTATTTTTTGCGTTTTTTCCAAAAATTCGCCAGCTCGTAAGTCTGGAACCTCGTAGATCAGAGCGCTCGTAATTCGGGGACTACCTGTACGAAGAACTTCACAAAGAAACACGGTAAAAACAATTATTTCTTTGCGAGAAAAAATATATTTCTTAGCTGACTTTATAGTAGACGTACTCAGGAGTTTAACGAAATGTTCAAATCAGCTGGATTTAAAAAAAAAAAAGTTCGCCGAATTTTAGGCAGGCGGTCCGGGTCGGACCGGACGCTTTGTTTCTTTAAATTTAGCTAAATAAACGCTTAAAAAATATATTTCTTAGCTGACTTTATAGTAGACGTACTCATGAGTTTAACGAAATGTTCAAATCAGCTGGATTTAAAAAAAAAAAAAGTTCGCCGAATTTTAAGCAGGCGGTCCGGGGCGGACCGGACGCTTTGTTTCTTTAAATTTAGCTAAATCCATCCATCCATCCATTTTCGTCCGCTTATCCAGGGTCGGGTCGCGGGGGTAGCAGCCTAAGTAGGGAGGCCCAGACTTCCCTCTCCCCAGCCACATGGAGCAGCTCCTCTGGGGGAATCCCAAGGCGTTCCCAGGCCAGCCGAGAAACATAGTCCCTCCAGCGTGTCCTGGGTCTTCCTCTGGGTCTCCTCCCGGTGGGACATGCCCGGAACACCTCCCCAGGGAGGCGTCCAGGAGGCATCCTAACCAGATGCCCGAGCCACCTCAACTGGCTCCTCTCGATGTGGAGAAGCAGCGGCTCTACTCCGAGTCCCTCCCGGATGACTGAGCTTCTCACCCTATCTCTAAGGGAGAGTCCAGACACCCTGCGGAGAAAACTCATTTCAGCCGCTTGTATCCGAGATCTCGTTCTTTCGGTCACAACCCAAAGCTCATGACCATAGATGAGGGTGGGAACGTAGATCGATCGGTAAATTGAGAGCTTTGCCTTTTGACTCAGCTCTCTCTTCACCACGACAGACCGGTACAGCGCCCGCTTCACTGCGGATGCTGCACCTATCCGCCTATCGATCTCACGCTCCAGTTTTCCCTCATTCGTGAACAAGACCCCGAGATACTTAAACTCCTCCACTTGGGGCAGGACCTCCTCCCCGACCTGGAGAGGGCATGCTACCCTTTTCCGGCTCAAGACCATGGCCTCGGATTTGGAGGAACTGATCCTCATCCCGGCCGCATCACACTCGGCTGCAAACCGCTCCAGCGAAAGCTGTAGATCACGATCTGATGAAGCCAATAGGACCACATCATCTGCAAAAAACAGAGAAGCGATTCTAAGGCCACCAAAACGGATCCTCTCAACACCTTGGCTGCGCCTAGAAATTCTGTCCATAAAAGTTATGAACAGAATCGGTGACAAAGGGCAACCTTGGCGGAGTCCAACTCTCACTGGAAACGAGCCTGACTTACTGCCGGCAATGCGGACCAAGCTCTGACACCGGTCGTACAGGGACCTAACAGCCCATATCAATGGGCCTGGTACCCCATACTCCCGGAGTACCCCACAGAACCCCCCGAGGGACGCGGTCGAATGCCTTTTCCAAGTCCACAAAGCACATGTAAACTGGTTGGGCAAACTCCCACGCCCTCCAGGACCCTGTTGAGGGTGTAGAGCTGGTCCAGTGTTCCACGACCAGCACGAAAACCACACTGCTCCTCCTGAATCCGAGGTTCGACTATCCGACGGACCCTCCTCTCCAGAACCCCTGAATAGACCTTACCAGGGAGGCTTAAGAGTGTCCCCCTTTTTGAATAGGGGAACCACCACCCCAGTCTGCCAATCCAAGGGAACTGCCCCCGATGTCCACGCGATATTGCAGAGTCGCGTAAGCCAACACAACCCCACAACATCCAGAGCCCTAAGGAACTCAGGGCGAATCTCATCCACCCCTGGAGCCCTGCCACCGCGGAGCTTTTTAACCACCTCGGTGACCTCAGCTCCAGAGATTGGAGAGCCCGACCCAAAGTCCCCAGGCTCCGCTTCCTCAGTGGAAGACGTGCCAGTAGGATTGAGGAGGTCTTCGAAGTATTCCGCCCACCGACTCACAACATCCCGAGTTGAGGTCAACAGCACGCCATCCCCACCATAAATGGTGTTGGTCGCGTACCGCTTTCCCCCCCTGAGACGCCGGATGGTGGACCAGAATCGCCTCGAAGCCGTACGGAAGTCATTCTCCATGGCCTCTCCGAACTCCTCCCACGCCCGAGTTTTTGCCTCAGCAACCACCCGAGCCGCATGCCGCTTGGACTGTCGGTACCTATCTGCTGCTTCCGGGGTCCCACAGGCCAAAAAGGCCCAATAGGACTCCTTCTTCAGCTTGACAGCATCCCTCACCGCCGTAGCCTGGTTAAAACCAGACCCTGTCCTTCACTTCGCTTCAGACAAGGGTCTGGGACCTCTCCATTGAAAAACGATTCTTGCTGGAGGCGTGGGCTCTGCTGATGGCTGCTCCCCCGTGGTCTGCTGAACTTGACTTCAGCTCCGCCTCCTGCTGAATTTTCTCTCGCTCCGTTGCATATTGTGTTTATATGTTAATAAAACGTCCTAATAAAATAAAATAAAACCATGGATCGCTGGTCCAACACACCAGAAGACCAGGAAATCTGATGGGACTCGGGCAGCAACTTAAAACCTGACTTTAATTCTCTCGTGACAACCTGAGGCATTTCCTTGTTCAGCGGAGGGAGAGGAGGAGGAGGAGGAGGAGGAGGGAGCGAACACTTGACTTTTGGCCAAAAAAACAAAAGAAAACTCCAGATAAGGGATTAAGAAGGGGAAATTAATACATTTGTGTCATTTATACAACAGTCCTGCATCGCTTTGCATCGCTTTGAATGAGAACATGCGGCTGCGAGCTGGCTGCGCTGGGACAGGTGGGGGCGTAGGTTAGGGGCCAAAAACTCCGCCCCTTCTGTTCTCTGATTGGTCCGGTCAAAAATCTACCGGAGAAATCCTTGTCTATGAGAGAAGTCCCAGACTGTGCAGTGAAGGGAAATGAGAATTGAGCGGAGCTGTGCAGGAAGGCGAGGGCCAGGCTATCACCGCCGGTGTCCACCACCGGGTTCGAGGGTTGCCACCACGACAGGCACCAACAACCTTGCGGCCACAACTCTGATAAGCTACCTCGACAATAGAGGCGCGGAACATGGCCCACTCGGACTCAATGTCCCCCGCCTCCCTCGGAACGTGTTCAAAGCTCTCCCGGAGGTGGGAGTTAAAGCTCCGTCTTACGGGAGACTCTGCCAGACGTTCCCAGCAGACCCTCACAATACGTTTGGGTCTGCCAGGTCTGACCGGCATCCTCCCCCACCATCGGAGCCAACTCACCACCAGGTAGTGGTCAGTTGACAGCTCCGCCCCTCTCTTCACCCGAGTGTCCAGGACATGCGGCCGCAGATCAGATGAGACGACAACAAAGTCGATCATCGAACTGCGACCTAGGGTGTCCTGGTGCCAAGAGCACATATGTACACCCTTATGCCTGAACATGGTGTTCGTTATGGACAATCCATGACGAGCACAGAAGTCCAACAACAAAACACCACTCGGGTTCAGATCAGGGGGGCCGTTCCTCCCAACCACACCCCTCCAGGTCTCACTGTCATTGCCCACGTGAGCGTTGAAGTCCCCCAGCAGAACAAGGGAGTCCCCAGGAGGCGCACTCTCCAATACCCCCTCCAAGGACTCCAAAAAGGGTGGGTAATCTGCGCTGCCGTTTGGCGCATAGGCACAAACAACAGTCAGAGCCCGTCCCCCCACACGTAGGCGAAGGGAGGCTACCCTCTTGTTCACCGGGGTGAACCCCAACATACAGTCACCAAGATGGGGGGCAACAAGTATACCATACCATACCAGTTACCATACCAGTTTATTTATAAAGCACTTAAAAATACAGTAGCAGCCGTCCGAAGTGCTGTACAAGAATAAAAACAAGCACAAAACAATAAAAACAATCAATCTCAATCATATAAATATCAGAACATCACAAGTAAAATAATACAACATTAAAACAGAGATGTGAACTCATTCTGGTTTAAAAGCCAATGAAAACATATGTGTTTTTAAACGAGTTTTAAAAACAGATATTGATGGGGCCTGCCTGACCTTCAGTGGCAGCTCGTTCCACAATTTAGGAGCCAGAGCTGAAAATGCTCTGTCTCCTCTGGTCTTATAAAAGGTTTTTGGGACTGCTAAAAGCATCTGGTCAGCGGATCTGAGAGCACGTGATGGCACATAAAGTTGAAGCAGTTCAGACAGATAAGAGGGACTAAAACCGTTCAAAGACTTAAAAACAAACAATAAAACTTTAAAATGGATTCGAAACTGGACAGGAAGCCAATGAAGGGACATTAAAACTGGAGTGATGTGCTCACGTCTGCCTGTACCAGTCAAAAATCGTGCAGCAGCATTTTGTACCAGCTGCAACCGAGAAAGCGAGGCCTTATTTACTCCAATCAGAAGAGAGTTACAATAATCCAGGCGTGAAGTAATAAAAGCGTGGATTACTGTCTCTAAGTGGCGTCTAGAAAGGAGGGGCTTGATTTTTGACAGAGTCAGAGAGTCTTTATTGTCATTTGCACCGCATGTGGTACATGTGATGAAAACGAGATTATGTACACGGGGTCCCAGTTACATCCAACAACAAATGCAAGAGAAAAACAGTAATAACATCTAGAATTAACTAAGAAAAACATCAACTAGTAATACACTAAGCCTAATATAGTGGGAATAAACAGCAGCACGAACATGAGTTTGTATGAGCAGATGGTCACAGATGAACACAGATGAACACAGCAACAAGAAAACAGATCAGCATCAGCATGATGTGATATTTTGCAGTGTTTATTTTTTATTTTATTTTTATTTATTCATGAGTCTAACAGCCTCAGGGTAGAAGCTGTTCCTCAGTCTAGTGGTTCTACACTTGATGCTCCTCAACCTCCGTCCTGAGGGGAGTGGGGCAAAGAGTGAGTGTGCTGGATGAGTGAGGTCTTTCATGATGCAGGTGGCTCTTTTCCTGCATCTGGAGGTGTAAATGTCTGTGATGGTGGGGAGACTGACTCCAACAGACTTCTGTGCAGCCTTCACCACTCTCTGTAGAGCTTTCCTCTCTTCAACTGTGCAGCCTCCATGCCACACGTTGATGCTGGAGCACAGGACGCTCTCCACTGCACACCTGTAGAACGAGGTGAGAACTGGGCTGCTCAGACCAGCACGTCTCAGCCGTCTGAGGAAGTAGAGTCTCTGATGACCTTTCTTGATCAGGCTGGTGGTGTTGTTGCTCCAGCTGAGGTTATCATTCATGTGTACACCCAAGTATTTGTAGCTGGAGACCACTTCCACTGCAGACCCACCTATTTTCAGTGGGGCATGGGTGTGTTTGTTCCTTCTGAAGTCCACAATCATCTCCTTTGTCTTCTTCACATTCATGTGAAGATTATTCTCTTTGCACCAGCTCTCCAGATGTTCCACCTCCTGTCTGTAGCTGGACTCATCATTGTTTGTGATGCATCCCACCACCGCTGTATCATCTGCAAACTTAACAATATGACAGCCTGGAAGTGTGGCTGTACAATCATATGTGAGCAGAGTGAACAGAAGGGGGCTCAGCACACATCCTTGAGGAGAGCCAGTGCTGAGGGTTATGGTGGAGGAGGAGAAGTTGTGGATCTTCACGGACTGTGGTCTGTCTGTTAAGAAGTCTAGTACCCAGTTACAAATAGAGGGGCTTAGTCCAAGTGTAGATAGTTTGTCTATCAGAGTTTGGGGGATCATGGTGTTGAAGGCAGATGTGAAGTCCACAAAGAGCAGACGCACGTATGAGTCTTTCTGATCCAGGTGGGTGAGAGCAGTGTGGACCACGGAAGAAATGGCGTCCTCTGTTGATCGGTTCTCACGGTATGCGTATTGATGAGGGTCCTCGTTGATGTTGACGGTTGCCTTGATGTGGGACATGACCAGTTTCTCAAAACATTTAGCGACTATCGGGGTGAGGGCCACCGGTCTATAGTCATTCAGACCAGTCACTGTGGAGCTCTTTGGGACTGGGATGATGGTCGCGGTCTTCAGGCAGGTGGGAACTGACTCCAGTGCAAGTGAGGTGGTGAAGATGTCAGCCAGCACCTCACAGAGCTGGTCCGCACATTCCTTCAGAACTTTCCCTGGGATGTTGTCTGGTCCGGTTGCTTTATGAGGATTAATCTTTCTGAGACTGCCTCTCACTTCTGCTGCGGTCACCCTGAGATGCTCTTCATCTGGTGATGAGGTGAGTCTGGTGCTAGCTGGTCTGTTTGGATCATCAAAACGTGCATAAAACTTATTGAGGGCATCAGGCAGAGATGGGTCCCTGGGGCATTGTTTGTTCTTGCCTTTGTAATCTGTTATGCATTTAATACCCTTCCACATGCTCCGTGGGTCTTGTGAGGTGAACTGTCCCTCGATCCTCTGTGCATACGTGGCCTTGGCCTTCTTAATGCCATCCTTCAGTTCATTCCTGCTCTTTCTCAGCTCCTCTTTATCTCCTGACTTGAATGCAGTGTCCCTGGCTGCTAGCAAGGCGTGAACTTCTTTATTTAACCAGGGTTTCCGGTTCGGGTAGGATTTAACATATTTTTTTATGGATACATTTTCAGAGCATGTACTGATGTAGCCCAGGACTGAGGAAGCATAGAGTTCCATATCCACTGAACTTCCTTCAGTAGCTGCTTCTCTGAAAACAGACCAGTTTGTCTTCTCAAAACAGTCTCTCAACATGGAGGAGCTGCCTTGACTCCAGATTCTTATCTCTCTTTGTTCCGGCTTAGAGCGCCTGAGTGGGGGTAGCTGTCTTGGTGCCAGGATCAGAGAGTCGTGATCGGAAGCTCCGAGCGCTGGGCGTGTCTTCGCCGTGTACGCCGCCTTTACATTAGTGTAGACTTGGTCTAGCGTTTTGTCTCCTCTCGTCGCTGTGAAGACGTTCTTATTGAAGGCTGGGAGGGAGACTTGAAGATCTACGTGATTGACGTCTCCGCAAACAATGAAGAGCCCCTCAGGATATTTACACTGCAGCGAGGTGAGTAAGTCATGAATTTCTCCCTGGGCGTCATTAGCATTAGCATCGGGTGCTATGTAAATAACTGTTATTAAAATCACAGCATGGTCGCGAGGAAGGTAATGCGGCCTACATCTTACTGTGATCAACTCGACGGCAGCTGAACAAAGCCTTTTAATCACGGAACAGTTCATGCACCAGTCTTTGTGCACGTAAATACAAACACCGCCGCCTCGTGTTTTCCCTGTAGTCTCAGTGCACCTGTCTGTTCTGAAAAAGAGTCTATTATCCAGCTCGTAAACAGAGTCTGGTGTATCCTCAGAGATCCACGTTTCCGTAAGGCAGAGCACGGAGCACCTTCTCATCTCCTCCGACGTGGTCACTCTCAAACGAAGTAGATCCATTTTGTTGTCCAGCGAGCGGACGTTAGACAGAAAAAGAGCCGGCATCGGGGGTCTACCGGTTTTAGCGTCTGCCCGCAGTCTCGTCATAATTCCTGCTTGGCAACCTCTCTTCTTTCCTCGTGAGCAGCGCTTCCTTTTCTTTCCCCTGGAGCGCGTCTGCTTCCAGAAAGATGATCTTAACAGCTCCAATCTACCAAGCTCTGATTTGAGTTTGTTGCTGATTTCAGCTGTGCCCTGTGGTAAATCCGCTCCGATTCTTAACCGTTCAGTTAGGCTATAATTCACCCGCAAAAGACAGGCGCCTCAGATGAAAGAACGAGGATTTAACCATGCTGTTGATGTGACAGTCCAGTTTCAGGCAGGGGTCAATTTTCACTCCTAGATTAGTCACAATCGACTTTTCATATGGGGCCAAAGAGGAAAAATCAAAAGTGGTGGTACTGTCTGGAGCACTAGATTTAAAGCTCCACTGACATGTTCTTTTAACTTTTCAAAAAATGGCACAACATATATAAATATTAAGATAGACCTCTGACCGTTTTTGCTAAAATAATGTTAAATGAATGAAAATTTCTCTCAAAATAGTTTAAAATTAGCGCCGTTTTTTTAGACCGTAAATCCGGATCTTCCGGTCACGTGTCAGCATTCCTGTTTGTGACGTCACGTCCGATACTGAACTCTGCTCAAACGACAAAAATATAGACGCATCCGTCGAATTTAGCCATTTAAAACTACATTATAGCGATTTGGCTTCGCTATAATGTAGTTTTAAATGGCTAAATTCGACGGATGCGTCTATATTTTTGTCGTTTGAGCAGAGTTCAGTATCGGACGTGACGTCACAAACAGGAATGCTGACACGTGACCGGAAGATCCGGATTTACGGTCTAAAAAAACGGCGCTAATTTTAAACTATTTTGAGAGAAATTTTCATTCATTTAACATTATTTTAGCAAAAACGGTCAGAGGTCTATCTTAATATTTATATATGTTGTGCCATTTTTTGAAAAGTTAAAAGAACATGTCAGTGGAGCTTTAAAGACCATAACCTCGGTCTTTTTATCATTAAAATGGAGGAAATTAAGCGCCATCCACCCTCTAATGTCACCAAGACAGTCCAGAAGAGACTGCGTGGAGCCATTTTGTTTTACAGGAAAATAGACTTGCGCATACAAATGAAACTGCACACCATGCTTTCTGAAAATAGAACCGAGTGGCAGAATCCATAAATAATACTCTTCGGTGTTTAATATGCAGGACATTCAAATGAGCAAAAAAAGTATGCCCACTCCTGCTCGGCGCCTCTCACCAGGGGCAACTCCAGAGTAGAAGAGTGTCCAACCCCTCTCAAGGAAACTGGTTCCAGAGCCAGAGCCATGCGTTGAGGTGAGTCCGACTATTTCTAGCCGGAACCTCTCAACCTCACACACTAGCTCAGGCTCCTTCCCCACCAGAGAGGTGACATTCCATGTCCCAATGGCCAGCTTCTGTAGCCGAGGATCAGACCGCCAGGGTCCCCGCCCTCGGCCACCACCCATCCCACATTGCACCCGACCCCTTTGGCCCCTCCCACAGGTGGTGAG
>JBBPBX010055251.1:0-14925 GCA_038048925.1 Garcialebias charrua | reverse complement strand
GGAGGCTCTCAGAGCTGCTAATGGTCAGATTAATAGATGCAAACGGCAGATAATTCAGCACAAACCGAGATCTCAAGCTCGATAGCCTTAATATAAATTAAACCTCATAAAGTGAATATCAGTGATTGTTTTGCAAGAAGCAAATATGGGTTATAAATAAAGCTAATTTGGATAAACGTAAAATCTTTTTATACACATGAAAGTTACAACGCTGATGTTCAAACTGTGGTAACGTTTGCCCAAAAAGTAGCCATAAGATGCTAAACCTTTTACATTGAGGTCATCAGACCTATAGTTTAGTATTGTATTGCTCTACATATTTATACTTATTGAGCAACACATTACACTTTAAAACTTATATGATAAACATGTGAGCAATTTCATATAAGTAGGCCAATTTAAATCAAACAGTGTTAAGAAGTCTGTGTATTCAAAGAAACCTAAAAGAGACTCTGTTGATGTCATGCGCATGTTCAACAACACACAGTTCTAATACAAGAAACTTAAAAAAAAAAATGATGGTTTTAAAGCAGTTTGCATTCCTGCCCCAAAAACGAGCTAATTAAATAAGCCTTTAAATTAATAAAAAAAATTGGGCCTTTGGACAATTATTGGAAAGGAAGAAGTGGGCAAAGCTAATGGATGGATGGTTTATTTACAATCATTTAATGGTCATTGATGTACACTGGCCCTGATCTCTTGCCTTCATGCTGCTGTATTCATACTCATCTGCTCACTACAGACTCATGTTCGGGCTGCTGCTTTATATACTGTACCGTATTATTTCACATTATTATTGCTTAGTGTATATCTTAGATCCTTATATACTGTTTCTTTTTATACTTTGTATTTTTTCTTTTTTTGTGTGTAACTTGGGCCTTGAGTACACAGTTTCATTCCACCCCATGTACCACATGTGATGCAAATGACAATAAAGAACCTTGAACCTTAAATAAACCAATAAATGTAAAGAAAGTTCTGACTTCCAACGACTGCCTCATACTCAGTTAGGTTCATGAAAGCAAGATTTATGGAAATGTTCTTTTCTTTACTGTGGATATTCATTCTTGTGTGGAGGTTCTGTTAGTTTGTGCTGTTACCTAGATTCTGCGGCTCCTGAGTGGCAGGGCAGAGCCACTCTCTCACACCTGCTCCTAATCCAGTTCTGATGAGGATAGATGATCTTAAGCTCCTGTGGGACGGCAGTTCCACACTGGATCATTGAAGCCTCTGGGTAACTGAACAGCCACTGCTGCAAGTGACTGGGTTTCCTTGAGTTACCAAACGGTTTTATTCTTTGTGTTTTCTCGAGTCCAGACCGGTTTGGGTTTTACGCCTTATGAAAACTCAGCTTCCTTTGCGTCTCCCTATGATTGCCTCTTGTGAAGAGCCCTACCTGGAACCACCTACCTTCTGATCCTCTGGTATCACCTGTGAGCAACTATACCCCTTGACATTGGACAAGTTCTCCTGCCACTCTCCTACAAACTGCATACCTGTATCACCACTCACCTGGGATCTCCACAAGCTGGTCTTCACCTCAAAACATATAAGACAAAGATATAAATGTTATCGTTGAAGGCGTCTGGTTTCAGACAGGTCCTTATACGTACCTTGTATCCCTTTTTCCTTTCAGATAATACTCCTGTGTAAATACAACCCCTAATGATAAATTATAGTTGCCTTTTTGTCTGTGTGTTGGCCAAGATGGTGTAGTGGCAGGGCTTTTGACTTGGAACCCGAAGGTCGCGGGTTCGCGCCCCGGCCACTACCCACCTTGGGGTGTCTATGAGTGCACACCCATTTCTCCAGCTCCCCGGGCGCTTTCGGGCTGCTCACTGCACCACCTGGTAGGTGGTTGGGTTAAATGCAGAGACGAATTTCGTCTGTGTATGGGAAACATACGCAGATGACAGGAAAAGACATTATTATTATTATTATTTGCCAATTTGCCTATTTTGGGGTTAAAACTAATCAGAATGTGATATTGAGGCTGTGATGAAATGTCTGTCACATACTTCCAACACTTGAAAAACAACAAAGCCCTCAACAACCTAGCTCCATCTTATAATACAGCTCTTATTGTTCCATATTTTCCTAACAGAGCACTTTGCTCTCAGACTACAGGCTTACTTGCAGTTCCTAGAGTTTCCAAAAGCAGAATGGGAGGAAGATCTTTCAGTTATCAGGTTCTGCTCTTGTGGAACCAACTTCCAGTATCTGTCCATGAGTCTGACACATTGTCCAGTTTTAAGACTGGGGTTTTTCCTTTTTGATAAACCCTATAGTTAATCGGCTCGGTTTCCTGACCTACTCCTTATTCTATGCTGCTATAACCTTAGACTACTGGAGGACACATTGACCTCATGTCATCAAATGAACAGTTACAAATACATACAAATGAATAGCGCGTATTTGTAATTATTCTTTCTGTGATTTGTCTTTTTGTCGTTCCTCCTACAGAAAAACCCGATGGCCTCCACCCTGGACCTGTCATTGTGTATCAGTTTTCTCTTTCCTGTTGCTCTCAAACTCAGCCGGTCAAGGCAGATGGCCACTTGTCCTGAGTTGTTTCAGCTGGAGGTTTCTTCCTCCTGAGGAAGTTTTTCATTTCCACTGTTGCCTCTGAAGTTTGTCTTCAAAGCGTTTTATTTTATTTTATTGATTGTAAGGGACATGACACATTTAAATCCTTTTCTGCTCTATTCCCTTAAGACTGAGTATTTTTAAAATGATAAAAACTCAAAACAAATTCAGTTTGAAAATAATAATTTTAGTCAATTTGATAACAAACATAAAACAACCTCAACTAAAATATTTCTCTATGGTATGATCTGGTTGGAAGTCTCAATTAAAAACTGGTCAGGAATATTGAAAGAGTAACTTTAGAAACAAAAGCCAAGAAACCGTAAATAAGGTTAATGCAGCATTTCTACTCACATATTAGCTTCAATATAGAGTGTTTGTCTACTCATCCTGTTAACATTAGGAGCTGTTACTTCTATGGCTGACAAATAATTTGAGTGTTCCTCATTGCACAAGGTTTTTACCTGAAACTATTGTTCCAGCATTGACAATAATATTAAATTCATCCTTTCTTCAAGGAACGCCATGCCTTGATTTTTAAAAAAGTTCAATATTATGGTTGTGACTGTAGACACAAAATGCTTTTAAGCTCAGTTAAAGGAACAATTTTTATCATATGCCTCCCTTAAGAACCTGACACTTTCTTGGTAACGATGACAAACAAGCTTAAAAAAACGATTTATTTTTTGCTTACTTTTAACCATTTTTGACAAGAAACACTATTTTCTAATACATGTTAATGCAGCATGTCTGCCAGCTGTATAAATATACCAGATCTATAAATATGTTTTGCAAAGCCTTTAGACAGAACAACTGATGACACACACACACACTAAAAGATTAATGCAGCTTTAAAGCACTATTCTGCTTTGATTCCAAATGTCTCTCTGCAAGACCTTGATGCCTTTTTAAAACATAATACTCTTTAGTTTAGAAGTAAAAAGAAATTATAATTTTTTTTTCTTTTTTGAAACACTCATTATGTTAATGACAAACACCACTATGGCAGTTATGCATGTTGAAAAATCTCTCACGTGATAATTAGAGCAGGGTTGTCATGGCAACTACGGTATAAGATGTACTTCAGGTATCTTTATTCAGAGGGGCAGCACAGGTGATAGCAAATGAAAGAATTATGTAAATTTAGTTCTGCATATTTAACACCCACCACAGTGATTTCCTATGCACCTGACTGAGCTGGAGTGAGCTGCGTTCTGGCCTTGACAGACCAGCATTGCATAGAAAAATGTTTAAAAAACATTTGCAGCAGGTGCAGAGGAAGCTGTGAAGGAATGACGTGGAAGCAGAAATTGAGTGAGCTTTATTGCAGTGCAAGTGTAGACTAAAACATAATAATTACAAAAGAAAAGAAGATGGACGAAAGGTGAAAACAAAAGCATTTAGACTGAACCAGGGTGACCTCGTCAAAAGTTGGGTAACTTTATAAGCTAAAACAGGCTAGCATTCCTCGGTGGAACGCATTGCCCACCTCTTTCCTGGTAAGAGATTAGGAAGTTCAGTGGCCATCTTGGATTGGATTGAACCCAAAAGTTAATCAGTTAAAGACGTCCACTGGTTATTTCCTGAGTTGAAAAATGTTTTCTAGTGTTTCGTGAGATATTATTCTAACAGACAAACAGCATTAACTGCAAATTGTTAAAGACCAAATTTTAAACAAAGAGTTTGCGCAATTTCAGCACACTCTGAATAGTGGTTGGAAATCTGCCTCAGCTACTACCAGCTTACGTTGTACGTTTATATGAAAAAAATAATTAGCTGTAGATGTACAGTAGTCCCTCGCAACTTTGAGGTTCGACTTTTGCAGAATCACTCTTTAAGGTTTTGTCAACGATTGTGAACTTTAATATTACTCATGTGATTGGGACGGTACAAGATAAAAAAATTTAAAAAAAAAAAACGAAAAACTTAATAATAATAATAATAATAATAATTAATTCAATTTATAACGCACTTTTCATTACTGAAAATCTCAAAGTGCTACACATATATTGAATGCTACACACATTCATAAACCGGTGGCGGCAGACTACCATGCAAGGTGCTTTCCAGTCCTACCGGGAGCAACTCAGGGTTAAGTGTCTTGCCCAAGGACACAACGACACATGGTGCGGGTCCCGGGAGTCGAACCGCCAACTTTCCGATCGGGAGACGACTGCCATTACCACTACACCACGTCTGTTTTGTAGTTTTCTTTTAATAAGCCATACTGTCAGTCTCAAAATGCAATATGTGATTGTCTTAAATGTGCTTCTGGTATAGTTTTTTTCTGTCTCATATGGTGTCTTGAAAGACAAAATGTGATCCATCTTTTTTTTAATTCCAACGCTGTGACCCTCATGGTTCTTTCCTTGTTTTCACACCTTTGACCTTCATCCCGATACGGATGGGAGAGGCTGCGCTGAAGAACATAATGTGATATGAAGTCTCATGTGGTCGGATCGCAGCAGCTTCACACACTCGCCCCCTTCCGGATGACTGTGCGTACATATTCACGCTGTACTGGTGAAAACTTGTGCAATGTTAATAAAAGTACTCTGACTCTGTAAGGCCAGTCAAAGAACTACACTACCCAGAAGCCAACAGTGCTTCCGGCTGCTGTTTTCTTCTAGTTTTCTTTCAATAAGCCTGTACTGTAACACCAGTCAAAGAACTACACTACCCAGAAGTCAACGTGGCTTCTGGACGTTGCTTTTTGCTGAAACCGAGAGACAGCTTTGATTCAATCTGAACCTGACTAAAACATTTGTTTCTTCTTCATAGTGACTTCAGTGCTCAGTGGATGCAGAGAGCCATACGAAACCAACCAAGAATTGAACCAGCACTACTTCCAGCCTCATCGGTCAACCTGAGTGCTGGCTCGGGGAGCCTCTCAAGCGCGGAGGCGTTGCTTGGAGGTCCGGTGTCTTCTCCGGCACTCACCTGGACTTTTTTCATCCATTTCCCTCTGGATTATTTGGACTCGACTGGGACCATTGTGTGGTTTTGTGCTGGCTCTCAGAAGGCCCGGCTCTCTCCAAAAGCATCTGGTACTCAACGGCTGCAGAGAGCCAATCAGAACCGAACCAGGACCGGACCAAGGCGGGTGAGTGCCCATATACAATTTTGCAGTAGCTACTGTACAGTACATACATGTATGTTGTTAAAATTACGTAGGTTTAAAAGTTTAGAACATTGCAAGAGTGTAGGAAGGGTTTATAAAGCCCTAAAATACATACTAAAATAAATAGCGTTCCTATTTTGCGGTTATTATCTTATTGTGGGGGTGTGTGGAACGTAACCCCTGCAATATTCGAGGAACTAATGTACAGCTAATCATTACTTTCTGCAAGTTTCATTAAATTCTGTCTAGTCTTTCATGAGATATTGAGATAAAAAGCAAACACACACAAATATGGGCAAAAATATTATTGTTCCTTTGTCATTCGAAAGTGGGTAATATTACAATTTATTGGGAGTAAGTAGAAACTGAGGGGGTTCTATGATACCACAACACAAATATAGACCATTTTTCTTAGAGTCTTAGCTTGTAAATGTTTGTTCTTGACAGAGTGACAGCTCTGATGCAATATCTGTGTTTTGGTGCACTTGCTGATTTCACTTATTTGTCCTTGCTATAAAAAACACAGGGAAAATAAAGAAGAAGCCAAACATAACTCCTTGTTGTCCAGCAGGCAACACAATCATCCTCTTTATCAACTCAAAGTGCAGAGGGCGTCGCAGGTTTAGCTCTTATCAGCACTGTAACACATCCACTTGCCAGGCTGCACCAGAGATACTAACCTCTCAGTCACCTGGACAAGCGTGGCACACTGCCCAACGTGTCACACACTGACCTGAACAGCATTAAGTCCATAAAAAATAAAAAATAAAAGCCAAAGCCAAGAAGCAATCATTTCTTCATCTGAATGATAAAGGGACAACAGGAAACTAAAGTAACATCTGCACTGGGTGGTTCTCATACATCTAAATATTTTTTCTTCTTCAATGAATTCAAGCGTTTTCTAAAAGAATAAACATAAGGGTGATGAGGCCAACCAGCAGCACAGAAATCTGAATATTTTATATGAAAATGTGCCAACTCTTTTTATAGTAACCATCAGTGAGGGTAGATTTGACACATGTGACATACAGCTTTCCAGTCCTTGTTATTTCTTACTAATAAGCTTTGTTATATATAAAACCCTCTCTGACAATTTTAGATAGAGCCTGTCAGAAATAAACTTAATTATGCCCAACTGAATTTGTCAATAACACTCGTATTAAAGCTACAGGAAACCCCCGATTTACGAACGAATTAGGGACCTAAGAACGGTTCGCAGCTCGATCCGTTCGTAGGTAGGGGGTGAAAATTATATTAAAAAAAAATTTTATTCATTCATTCATTCATTCAACCTTTATTTATCATGCTAACGGAGCGCGCACACACATTAAATGTACAGTAGTGTACTGTAATGTTAAACATTGCTATTCACATTTACAGAATAAATAAAAATATATTTTCTTACTTTGAGATGGTCAAAGCCGACATCTTAGGTTGCCATGCGTTGATTGTTGTCGGGGCCGAGCAGCGCGGCGGCCGGCCAGTGAACCACCGCAGCTGCTCCAGACCTGTGTTAGCTAGCTGGCTAGCTTCTGCTAGCCAAGCCATGAGCTGGTGTTGGAGCGGCGGCGCGATCAATCTGTAGCTCCTGCTCCAGCCTGAGACGTCCACAGAGCTCACAGAGACGTTTCCAGCTCGTAATTAATCCATATGAAGCCATCCTGGTCACCAGTCTTCGGCCGGCTACCGTGTTAGCTCCCGTGTTAGCTTCTGGAGCTAGCCAGGCCGGAGGTGTAGCCAGGCCGGCCGGAGGTGTTCGCACGGCGGCCTGGCACGATCGGCGATAAATCCGCTCCAGCCTGAGACGTCCACAGAGCTCACAGAGACGTTTCCAGCTCGTAATTAATCCATATGAAGCCATCCTGGTCACCAGTCTTCGGCTGGCTCCCGGGCAGCTAACCTAAAATGGCGTCCGGTGTTCTGTGACCGGAGACCCCAGTGACTGAACCTAAAATGGCGTCCGCCGTCCGGTGTTCTACATTAATTTGTGACCGTGTAAACTGAAGACCTACTTCCTGTTGCCCAAGAATGCTCAGAAATTGCTCAAAAATGATCAGAAATGATCTTTTTTATCATAATTATTATTTATAAAGCCTTTAAAACAACCAGAACATGAAATTAAGAACATTTAAACACAAAAACACAAAAAAAAAAAAAAAAATTTTTTTTTTTTTTTAATACAGTAATTTCATATTTTTATTAAATATGATATGTTCGTAGGTCCCGTGGTTCGCAGGTCGATGGGGTCGTAGGTCGGGGGTCACCTGTATTGTTAATAAACGCCTGTTGTCATAAGCTGCAGGGAAGTGTCCCCACAGAAAAGTGCTACAAAAAGTTTGAACTATCTTTTTTAAGTGACAAAAAGACAGTAAAA
The DNA here is from genome assembly GCA_038048925.1 of Garcialebias charrua. NCBI lineage: Eukaryota > Metazoa > Chordata > Actinopteri > Cyprinodontiformes > Rivulidae > Garcialebias > Garcialebias charrua. The sequence continues at coordinate 6,844 of JBBPBX010055251.1, read as the reverse complement.
GTTGTGAAATATGGACCCTATAAAGACAAATCAATTTTTTTTATGTAAATTGTCCCACTTTATGCATTAGTTTAGCATATTATGAAATTTAGATGAATAATCCCTTCTCACATGAAAAGGGCACTCATGATAAACCAGACAAAATAAATTATTTATGATTCATATTAGTACAGACAGCGTAAAAGGAATAATTTCACCTAAGTGACGGATGATATGTCAACGAAACCATATTTTGCACATATTGTGGATGAGATTTCTGGAAGAAGATTTTCCTCTTAGGGAACAGAATCTGCAGTTTTTTATTTATTTATTATTATTATTATTAATGGATTTTTTTCTAGTTGCAGTTATTTCTGCTACCGTTTTATGCCAAATAGAGACTTTGTGTTTATGTGCTGAGGTGTTCGTGTCTATCACGACTGATCTTTCTTTTTCCACAACCTACCTTTCACAGGCAGATGACCTGCTAATGCATAATTTACACCGCTGCCAACGTTTTTCAGATTAGACAGAGAAAATTGTTTCGGGAACACATGAATGTTTAAAGACGAGTCACTGAACCTCTGTGGTGTCTGGAAAGGGCCTCACCGGTGTCATTAATTTGTGCCCAAACTGCCGTCAAAAGGCTGAAGCGACAGCATGAGCGAGCAAATTCAGCAGAAAAAAAAAAGCACTGTTTAATTTGTTGTGAAGAATCATTTGTTTCCGTGCTGATACCTTTCCAGACTGATAAAAATGAGCGAGAAGCTTGGCAGTGCAGAATACAAGGCTGCTGTCATCTTCAGAGGGAGAACGATGGGAAGGCGGGCAGGTTTGAAGCCACCTCTTATGTATGACTGGCTGTGCATCTGCATGTTCTGGCAATATTCCCTGTAATCACTGTGCATGAGCATCAAAACACCAAATTTTATCTCTGCTCCAAGGCTGTGAGCAGGGTAATGATGTGAACACAGAATTGAATGAAAGGTCCAGCAATTTTTGAAGAAATGCATATCTCTCACCTCCTTTCATACCACAAGTGTAGACCAAAATGATCTTCTGTTGAGAAATGACAAAGATGGAACCTTAAAATTAACATTAGGCAATATCCTGTGAAATAGTGCAAGATATAAATCTCAGACTACCGGTATATGTTATGGATAACTCTCAGCCTCTCACCTACCGGTACTACAATGTTTTTGCTCTTATACCAACTTTTGTGTTGGCTAATGGTATTTGAATTGGATTGACTTCATGGAAACATCAGTTGTAGAGATTGGCATCACAACAATTACATATACAGTATGTGAAGGGGATGCGCCCCCCCCCCCATAAAAAAATAAAAAAAATAATTTGAATACACCCCACATTTACCATGAAATATTAGTTCACCCAGTGCTGTTTCTGTTTCTTCATGAACAAATCCATATCACTTGATTAATAGGAGAATATTCAAACCACTAAAAATCCACTTCAGGTTTTCCTGGTTACCGACACCAACTCACCACACCACATGCAGTCTTTCCCTGAGGTTATCTGCCTTGGCAAGGTGCTCACAGGGGGAGGAGTGGGAGACACCTCTGTGTTGCGCACTAGCTTAGCTCTATGATAGTGTAAGATGATTTATTTTGATTTGTTTTGATGTAAGATGATTTATTTGTGCAGTTATGTATTTAGGTTACTGTGTCTTTAAGAGATTTCTTCTTCGTGGGTTTTTGGGTGTGTTCAGACTGAGCGGGGGAAAACTGCGGCAGACGTGGGCTGCGTTCATGAGGGAATGACGTTGGATTGAAGAGCTGAATAAAGTTCGTGCAGCCAAGCTTAACCCTTTCAGCGTGATTACTCCTTCTCCACCCCACGACCTTCAGATGTGTTCGTGACACTTCTCCACCTCAAGCGGTGGTGTTACACTGGTGGCAGCGGGTTTGTGGACGCTTTCAGCGATTGGAGCGGTGAGCACATGCTTAGCATGCTATTAGCCAGATAGCTAATGTTGCACATGCTGATAGGCGCATTTAGCTGCTGCTGAGGACGGACTTTTTTCTCCTCCATTTCTCTTTTTTTTTTTTTTTTCTTCTGCTGCTAGTTACAACGACCAATGTGTAGATTTTCGAAAACTGAACTCTGTCACTATTACTGACGCACACCCCCTACCAAGAGTAGATGACAGTTTAGACGCGTTGTCTGGTTCGCAGTACTTTTCTACCATGGACATGTCTAGTGGGTACTGGCAAGTACAAATGGATCCTGCAGACAGACAAAAGACTGCATTTACTACAGGTGATGGCTTGTACCAATTTAAGGTCATGCCCATGGGACTCAAAAATGCACCTCCAACCTTTCAAAGGCTCATGGAGCTGGTTCTGCGAGGTCTACACTGGACAACTTGTGTCATTTACTTGGATGACATCATTTGCATGGGAAAAACATTTGAAGAACATCTAGGCAATCTCACAGACATTCTCACTCGCTTCAGACAAGCAGGGTTAAAGTTAAACCCTAAGAAATGTGACTTCTGCAAACCTGCTGTGAAGTACATGGGACACATTGTGTCTCGAGAGGGACTGACGGTGGACCCAATCAACAGTGAACGCATTAGTGATTGGCCTGTTCCACGTTCGCCGACAGAGGTACGTGCCTTTTTGGGACTGTGCTCATATTACAGACGTTTTGTGCATCAATATGCCTTTATTGCTCAGCCTTTACATAGACTTACCCAAAAACAAGTTGTGTTTGAATGGACAGATGACTGTAGCACAGCTTTTCAAACACTTAAGAAGGCACTGACTTCTCCTCCAATAATGGCATTTCCAAACTTTGATGAACCATTCATTTTGAGCACAGATGCATCTAATTTGGCAGTTGGTGCAGTACTATCACAGATACAACAGGGACAAGAAAGGGTGGTGGCATTTGCAAGTCATGTACTGTCAAAAACAGAGAGAAAATGGTCTACCTATGACAAAGAACTGTATGCTATTGTGTGGTCAGTCAGACACTTTAGACATTACCTGAGTTGCAATCCTTTCACCATTATTACTGATCATCGTCCTTTGCTTAGTCTAAGGAAAATGGACATTACGCATGACCCTACAGGACGCAGGGGTCGTTGGGCGTTGGAGCTCGATCCGTATCAATGGACAATCACTCACAAAGAGGGTAAGAAACACACAAATGCAGATGCCATGTCACGGATACCATTGGGACAGGACTCTATTGAGATGACAAGTACGACGCTACCTGAAGCTCACTCTTCGCCTAGTGATACAGGACAATCTGTCTCACTGTCTGAGGCGAGGGGTAATGATGAGGGGTCATGCTCGACCCCTGAACATTTAGAGAGGACCGATATGGTACCAAAAGTTTGTTGTGTGGACACTGATAGGACACATGTGAATGTGGGGTTTGACACATTACAACAGACATTATCTGCCCATAACGTGGACATTGTAAATGCGCAACTTGCTGATCCTGTTCTCGGGGAAGTGCATAATTGGGTTAAAAACAAGAAACGTCCCTACCTCAGACAGGTAAAAGGTAAAATGCAGAGGAAACTATGGTGGCAGTTTCATAACTTGTTGCTATGTAATAACTTGTTGTGTCGAAAAGGTCAAACACCGCCTGGCAAACCTGAGGTTTATCAAGTGTTAATTCCAGTGGCACTGGTTACAGAGACAATGCAATTTTTTCATGGTAATCCATGTTCTGGTCATTACAGTGCTGAACGAACATTTAAGAAAGCATTGACAGTGTGTTATTGGCCAGGAATGAGATCTGATATTGAGCAGTTCTGTAACTTGTGTAAGACATGTGAAGCTTTTAGGAGGGTTGTACCAAAGCACAGAGCTCCTTTACAATCTATTCAGACTGAAAGACCATTTCAGTTGGTCTGTACGGACATTACCGAACTGCCAGTCACATCTGTGGGAAACAGATATGTGCTTGTGGTACAGGACCATTTCACCAAGTATGTGAATGCATATGCTATGGTTGATCAAAGGGCTGCCACGGTAGCACAGTTACTCTGTGAAAGGTATATCCCTGAACATGGTGTCCCTGAGGAACTGTTGTCGGATCAGGGACGACAATATGAGTCAGAAATTATACAAAACATTTGTCAGAAACTACAGATGACAAAGAAAAGGACCTCCCCATATCACCCAAGAGGGAATGGTATGGTGGAAAGATTTAACAGGACTTTGAAAGAACAGTTGGCTCGACTCATCCAGGACTATGGGGGTGAGTGGGACCACTACCTTCCTGCTGTGGTGCTTTCATTCAACTCTACGCCACATTCGAGCACAGGGTATTCTCCTTATTTCCTTGTGCATGGCAGAGAGCCCAGACTACCGGCTACTGTTCATGTTTCATCGCCGACAGTTTCTGATAATCCGACTAACTATGGTGCAGAACTGGCTCGACGGATGGACGCTGCTTTTGAGACTGTTTTTCTACATCGTGAAGAACAGAGACAAAAACGAGAATACTACTACAACAAGGACACAAGGTTCAGGCCATACGTTTGTGGTGATCTGGTATGGATGGATGATCCCACCACACAACGACAGAAGCTTGCTCCAAACTGGACTGGACCATATAAGGTTGTATCTGTGGACGACAAAGGGCTCCTTTACAAGCTGGTGGATGTGCAACATCCTCAGGCTGCGACCAAGGTCATTCACTATGATCGGTTGAAACCTTATCGTGGTTCCACAGACACATTAACAATGGAGGGCAATCAATCTGTCCCAATGCCAAACATGAACACGCTGCCGAGGTACACAGCTCTGTCTGGCTCATTGCCCTTGATCTTTGGCCAAACAGCGCAGACAGCAGAAACTGCGAGGTCATTGACACTTTCACCAAGGAGACAAACTGAACCAGTCTCCCAGCAGCCGGCGCAAACACCTCTTAGCTTGCCGCCCTCTGAGGGTGCAGTTGTCACCAGGTGTGGGCGCATTGTTCGGAAGCCACGACGACTGTTGTCGTGACAAAGTTAAAAAAAAAAAAAAAACTGTTCGATATGTGGACTTTGCTGTAAGTTTTGTTGTTCTGAGATTGTGTTTTGGGAAGATGATTTATTTTCTTTTATTGTCATTATGGTTACCTTATTTTGAAATGAGGACATTTCATTTAAAGAGGGGGAAGTATGTAAGATGATTTATTTTGATTTGTTTTGATGTAAGATGATTTATTTGTGCAGTTATGTATTTAGGTTACTGTGTCTTTAAGAGATTTCTTCTTCGTGGGTTTTTGGGTGTGTTCAGACTGAGCGGGGGGAAAACTGCGGCAGACGTGGGCTGCGTTCATGAGGGAATGACGTTGGATTGAAGAGCTGAATAAAGTTCGTGCAGCCAAGCTTAACCCTTTCAGCGTGATTACTCCTTCTCCACCCCACGACCTTCAGATGTGTTCGTGACACTTCTCCACCTCAAGCGGTGGTGTTACAATAGTGATGGCAGTTGTTGACGGAGGTGGGGGTGGGGTTAGTATGCATCAGAGAAATAAAGCACTACATATGTAACTCATTAGGCAACGTGTCTGTATTGAGTGCTGCTAGCTTAGTGCTACGTTAGTGCTGGCAGAGAAGCGGAGCGTGCTCTATTCACACAAGGAGAGCTGTTGGTCAGGTTACTTCTTGTTGAGCCAACCTCTCTAAAATAGTTACTGAATCAAGTGTTTACTTATATAGGTAAACGTAGAAGTTAAACAAAAATAAAATACACCAGAATGCATGGCATTTACTTTAATGAAAATGTTCTGGGTGAGGACTCCCAGATGCATCCCCCCTACCTCCCCCCTCCCCCCCACGTTAAAAATGCTTATGATGCCAACAATTGTAAACGTACAATCAATAAAGGCAATATGATCACCTTTGTCTTTCAGCAATATGGAAAAAGAAGTGACAACATGAAAAAAGTATCTAGGACAGTGGTGTCTGGTCAGTAGAGGGCGCTAGGGCACTGCCCCACCACTCACACCACTTACCATGTTACCATAAGACATTAAAAAATGAAAAAAATGAATTTTTTTTTTAAATACATGTAAAGGTAGTCCTCGACTTACGATAGTCTCGAGTTACGACGTTTCGCTGTTACCACACATCTCCCATAAAAATAAAAATAAAATATATATACATAGAAAATTTATTTTGAAAAGCCGAGTTATGCAGTTTCCGGTTTCTGGTTTTACGGCGTAAACGTAGTGGCGGAGGAATAGTGCACTGTACTCTCTAAAAAAGCTAAGTCTGGTACTCTGGACATTCAAAAAACTAAACAAAACTGTACTGTGTACGCGGTTTTACGTGGTAAACGAATACAGAGGATGGACTGAGCCTGACGTTTGGATGGCGGTTTTACGTCGTAAACGAATGCAAAATACGGAGGAGGGAAGGAGGAAAGGCTTCACCAGCATTCCAGTAGGAAATTAACTCTTCTTCCCCTTCATTATGGCTCCCAAATGTATGTGTTTTTTGATAATTATGTTGGGTACTGTGTTAGGATAGGCTAAGTGATTGGTAAAATACAGTACTGTATATATAAGGAGAAGTATTTACGTATGTTCCGACTTACATCAAAATTCGGGTTACGACGCATCGCAGGAACGGAACATTCATTCATTCAACCTTTATTTAGTCAGGTAAATCTTTTGAACCTCATGGGCTCATTTACGAAAGCGACCTGCTAAAACTAAAGAACAATGAACAGCAATGGTAGAATTTCCTTAAACAATAAACAAACAAACAATAAACAATAGAAAACAAAAGAGAGAAAGAAAAAATATATATATATATATATATTTTTTTTTTTTTTTTAACAAAGTATCAAAAAACTAGCAAAACATTATAAGGTATATGTATAAAATC
>JBBPBX010055250.1:0-23170 GCA_038048925.1 Garcialebias charrua | reverse complement strand
GTGGTATCCTCAGCAAAAAGAACACACCGTAGAAGTCGGGACACCTTTACTAAATCATTTACATACAAAATAAACAACTTTGGTCCTAGTATAGAGCCTTGTGGGACTCCACATGTGATTCTGCATAGGTTTGATCGTGTATTATTATCTAACTGCCTTCTATCCTCCAAGTATACCCACTGCAACGCCAGTCCTCTAATACAGTACTTAACACCAGATGTTTAAACTTTAACCTGAACTTTAAACTGGTTGATGTTCTGAACGTGTTCTCTCTGACACACTTGGGTGAACAGGTTTCTTCATGCATTTTCCTGCTGTTACTGTAAATAAACTCTCTGCTACCAAATATGTGTTAATCCAGCACGGTGGCACAACTGGTAGAGCTGCTGCCTCTCAGCGAGCAGGTCCCTGGTTCAAATCCCGGTCTGGGGGCCTTTCTGGGTGGAGTTTGCATGTTCTCTCCGTGCATGCGTGGGTTTTCGCCGGGTGCTCCGGTTTCCTCCCACAGTCCAAAAACATGCATGTTAGGCTGATTGGTGACTCTAAATTGACCCTGGGTGTGAGTGAGACAGGTCCCTCTTGTAAATGAGTCCCCGTGGCTCAACGAGGCTAGCCTGTATAAATAACGGTTGAATTGAATGAATGAATCCGCTGCTGAAAATAGACCCTAATGGGAACATTTGTTGCAGCTTGAGCAGCTTTTGCAGGAAAAACACATTTGCTTTAAAACAATTTGAAAAAGAAACATTAGTTTCTTTCAAACATGAATAAAAAGCAGTACATTTGGAGTTATGCACATCACCCGCTGCCTTTCAAGCCAGTTTTAGGTTTAGATCCATTTGGCTGAAAAATACAGTTGTTTTTGTCAAACCTTGTAAATAACATGTTTAAATGTCTTCATGTTGTTTTAATTGTTGAAATTTGACTTGTTTTCTATCCGTTTGTATTTATATGCTTACCGGTATATACTTTAAACTCCGTGCAATCATATAAAAATTATAACATTTCTGAAGACGATGGTTGGAGTTGTTTCAAGAAAGGTTTTTCTTCCATCCTTCTGCAGAAACTGGATGGATGTTCAGGTGAAAGGCACCTCCCTGCCCAGAGCGCTCCACTGCTGGGACCGCAGCCTCCAAAACAAGCTCCACATCAACAGCAGCCACAGCCACCAAAAACACAAGACCCCCCCGGTGAGAGGATGCCCCATGCATCTGATTGACAGCTGCTCGTGGCCGCACTGCAACCCGTCCTGCCCGACCATCAGAGACCAGCTGACTGGCAGATGAGTGTGATGCAGTTCTTGAAGCACATGAGCTTTTAGATGTCTCAGCAGCAGGGGACCAGGAAGCTACTGGGCATGCTCAGTAACGGAGGCTGAGCAGCATTTTAAGACAAATACAAACAAAAGTGCTGTTTATGTTCTTGGAAGCTGGTTTGTATGAGAAACTGGACTTCAGAGGAAGACAGGAGGAAGTAAAGTCTTCTTACATAAAGAAACTGTGACAAACTGAATAATTCAAACAAAAGTGTCTCATGAAGTTTTGAGCCAAACACAACCAAACCAGAACGTGTGAGCCGTTTAAATCTGATCAGTAGAAGATAAACAGATGTGTTTTTACTCTGCGAGGTTCAGTCGGTCCAAATGAACCTTCAGGACCGTCGTCAGCAGCTGACTGAGGTTTGACGGGCGGACACTGGAGCGAAAACACCTCCAGTGATTGGATGTGTGGGAATTTGGTGCTCTAAAGAACAAAAATCATTTTACAGATCAATCTATGGTGCTGCTGAAACCATTCACCTAACATGCTGCTTTAGAAATAGTTAATGAGTTTCATTGGCAAATCAAACTTATTTGTTCTTCAGTGCTTGAAGTGCGTTATTTATTTTCCTGTCAACACCATGTACATTTAACAATTATTCAATCCAGTTTAACACTTTAAAAACTGTAAATCATAATTGTTTTTATTTGCATGTTTGTAAAAAAGTTTCTTTATACCCTGCTTTTTAAAGTTTTAAAATAAAGTTTGAACATGTATTTTCATATACAACAGTCTCCATACCTCGCACAATAAATACAAACACACATTAATGTACTAAACATAATCTACTTACAAAAGTACAATGGTAGTAATAAAAAAAAGTAAATGCAAGTATTTACAATGATAGCATAATTCCACACCCAGAAATCCCAGTTAATACACGCAGTAATAAAGTATTTGGATTATTTCTGCAACAGAAAAACTGTTCACAGTCGATATGAAAGTGCTTCTTCAGTGGAAGGGCAAAAAAAATAAATCTAAAGATTTATTTTCTAAAATGCCCTTTTTATTACATACAGATCTGCCTGGGCAGATGCTAAATGTCTCATAACTACAAAACAAAGAGAGAAAACAGAAGTTTAGCTTTCCAATGTGCTTCTGATCGTCTTAAATGCATTTATCAACAAATAATGTCCAGACTTATTTGGAGCACTTGTCACAGCTTATTTGATTTGTTTGGTTTCCAGTTATTTATCAGTTTTATTTACTGCTTGAAGGACCTCAGTGCTTGGAAAACTGAGGTTTGTCTTTATGAAGCTCAGCTGAGACCTACAGAAGTTAAGAATGGAAATTAGCAAAAACAACATCAAGTATGCACAAACAAAGGGCTTCATGTACAAGTACTAACTGGTCGTTGACAACTAAACACATAAATACATCTTTAAAAACAAACCAGTGGAAAAAAATTCAAGAAGGCACTGGGTTCTCAGAGCAAGAAATTTAGCATTCACACAGGCGAAAAAACAATTTCTAGTTTACTACTGTAAAGGGGTTAATGAGGAGGTCAATATTAATACTGACCTCCTTTTTACCTTAATTTACTTATTCAGATTGAATAGTAAATGTTCACGGATTCTCTTCTTTTTCAGTTTATTCAATATTTCTGTGATCTTTATGATGGATAAATAAACAGAGCCATTAAGTGACAAAGACGTTAACTTAGTTTGATATGTCAAAGAGACACTATCATTTATTTAGAATAAATCAACTAAATTAACACCATTACACTTGATTGACATGATTTCACTTTCTTTCAATTTAAAACGTCAGCACACTTAAATTCAACACAACAGACATAAATATTGGATGTTAACATATTTAGTCTGTGGGCTCTTTTAGCTTAAAAATATAGTTTCCAGCTTAGATAGAGAGGGGAAAGAGTAGGAGGAATAAGAGGTTGGAGAGATTAAGTTATTTATCTCGAGTGTAACCAGAGATGACACTTTCCATCCGACTTCGGCTAAATCCCAGGTACGTTTGTAAACCGCTCTTTACCTTTTGACGATGCGTCTGATAAAGATATTGCCAGCCTCCCAGGTGCACAGAGTCCTTCCGGCCCTCGTACGTCTGAACTGGTCGTTTACTTCCAACGTCTCCTCGGATCCGCGTCAGCCGTCAGAAACATGTGGCAGCTTCTGGCTGACTTCAAGACGAGATGTTTCTCAAAGAAAGTTCATTAAGAACTTTGGAGCTTTTGCTCGGGGAACTGGATGGAGGCGTCCATCAGTTCTAGCTGACAAGTTAGTCTTTGGCTCTTGACCAAGCTTGACCAGCTGCAAGGCAGAGAGCTTTCAGGTCTCCGTCCATTCAAACTCTCTGTCCATTCAAAGACTGAAGCGTTTCCGCACAGTTAGAACTTAAAAAGACAGGAACACAGAGAGGAGTTCACTTGCCTTATCAAACCCAAGGTTACAAGCCAGCAGCAGAGGGAAATGTTTAGGAACAGACAGAGAAAGCTGGAGCCTTGTTCATGAAAAACAACTGATTAAACTGTCTTCTTATTTCTAAACAAAACAGTCGGGTCTCTGTGACCCGATATTTCCCTTTAACACAGCAGTGGACACAGTTTAACTCTCACAGAATAACACAGCTTAAAAAGCACACATCATGAAAATGACAAAAGTTATTCTTTTGATCACATTAGAATAAAATCAAAGATAGAAATAGTCTCTTTTGGTGACTATATTTATCAGATTATAGCTAAATGAATGATTATGTAGTAAATGTCTTGCTTTACTGAGTGGTCAGTAAAGGTCATCACTGGACAGTTCAAAAACCTTAATTTGACCCTGGGTAGGTCCATTACATCTCCCCCCTTTTGGAAGCCATCGCCAGTCCTTGGGGATGGGGTCCAACACGAAAGGAAACCTTGAACTGTCTTTGATCTTGAAGTAATCCAGCAAGTGGAAAAGAAAAATCAAAAATTATAATCCCATAAAGTTTTTGGAAATTTCATACTGTTCAGAGGTAATCCCATTGCGAAAAGCTTTTACTCCTTTGGAAAACAAAGTCTGTTAACTCCTGGAAAACAAAGTCTGCGATCCTTTGGGAAACAAAGTCTTATAATCCACAGCGGTAATTCCATAGCAGTAATTCCACAACGATTAGTTTTGTTGATTGATCAGCACCAATTGTTTTCATAATCAGCATGTAGAGGGGATCCCTCGATTGACGCAGAGGAGGCGACCCTTGGATGGAGGTTGAAGACCAAGCGTTGGAGCTGCAGGTCCCACATCGAAGGTTGTTGGCTGGTTGGTTTCCAGTCAGTGCCACTCTGGTTCTATGTGTCATGCAATTATGTGGATTTTTAAGGTGGGCTTATGATTGGGATTTTACATTAAGCCTTACCTATATGCACCTGGTATGTAAGCTATCATGGTTTAGAACAGCTACACTTACCAATTAAGGGGTGGATCAATTCTGTAAATTAGATATAGGGATCTATACCTATAAAATTTTGGAGGGCTTCTGTAACGAAGGCCTCTAATTCCAAACTATTCCTCCATTCATTACTTAGTTTAGGTTAAACTAAAATAAAAATGAAATATAGTTTGATCTAAATGTCTGTTGTCTTTTAGACGAACGACGTAGGATTTGGTATTCCTAATAAATTTTGAAGTCTATGGCGAGACTCATCAAAATAAATAGACAATCTAGAATAGAAACGATCGAATCGGTTCAATTTAGAAATTATGAGACCAGTGTAGTTTATTGTACCTTAAGTAGCTTTAAACTACATTGACTCTTCGACGATTGAGATTTAACAAAACGAACTGCATGTTGGCATAGTTAAATCCATATCATTCATTAACCCATGTTAATACAAAACCTTTTTGGCTGGGAGTGTTCAGAACCAAAACAATATCTCAACTAATGACAACAGTAATGACTAAACAACAAGGAAACAACGTTTCACTGCTTCGACACACTCTTGTCGTCAGATTCCAAAGTGCAACACACAAGAAAAACAGGTCTCAACTTTATGACCGAGGTCAAATTAAATCTCGTGGATTTAAACGGTTGTTAAGGTTAGTTTTTTGTTGTGGGTTTTAGGCTTAGCGTTTCTAAGTTCAAATTGGACAATGCGACTTATAGGGTGGGAAATATGGTAGTTTAAACCTGATTAGTTTATTTACTAACTTGTGTTTGGACGACCTTATTATCCCATGAAGTCGGTGAGTTTGTGAGATCTTTGTCTTTTGTGGAGTCATTGAACGCCTTGTAAGGTTTGATCTGATTTCGATGTACCCATTTAGCAATTGGCTCTTTGCGGCCTTTGCTGATTTTGATTTCGTAGACGACTGAGGACACTTTGTCTGTTATCAGATGAGGTCCAGTCCACCTGGGCATTAGTTTGCGGGCGAGAGTTCCGGTCCCGGACTCTCCTTTCCCGGTTGCTGGGGCGAACGTATAGTACCAGACTCTGTCTCCCACTTGGAGTTCATTGTGAGAGGCCTTCTGGTCGTAGTACGCCTTACGTCCTTCAGCGGATTTTTCCAGGTTTTTCTGGGCGAAAGCAAAAGTGTTTCTGAGGTGTACATTCAAATCTTTCATGTATTGTTGTGTAGTGTAGGCTGTCGCCATGGCGGCGTCGCCTGGTTGGTACAACAGGTGTAGAGGGAGAGTCATTTGTCGACCGGTCATCATCTCGAAGGGAGAGATGCCAGTTGATGTGTGTGGAGTGGCTCTTATGGCCATGAGGACCAGAGGGAGTTTCACATCCCAGTCCTTGTGGTTTGCAGCCACGTATTTCTTCAAAATACTCACCACAGTTCTGTTTGCTCTCTCTACTTGGCCTGAAGCCTGTGGGTGGTAGCCGACATGAAAGTTGGCCTTGACGCCTAGCGTCTTCCACAGTTCTTTCATCACTTCACCTGTGAAGTGTGTACCTTGGTCTGAGTTCACCCTAAGGGGAAGTCCAAACCTTGAGAATATATGATTCATTAACAACATAGCAGTGGTTTGTGCTGTGTCGTTAGGAGCTGGTAGGCATTCTACCCATTTGGTGAATGCACAGGTTACCGTGAGAAAATATTTATTTCCTCTAGAGCTCTTAGTGAGTGGTCCAACCCAGTCGATCTGGAGGTCAGACCATGGGAATGCAATGCCTCTGCTTTGCAGTGGTGCTCTGTGAAGTGGTCTGGTTGGCTGAAACTGGCCACAGACCACGCACCCTTCAATGTAGTCCTTGACATCCTTTTTCATTCCAGGCCAATAGGCAATTTGTTTTAATGCCGTCAGCGTGGCTTTATCTCCTTTGTGTCCTGCGGACGGGAGATCATGGGCATGGACTAACATTACCCCCCTTTGGTCATGGGGAACCACGAACACAGGTGAGGACGTTGGTCCATGAGCGAAAGTTAAGATGCCCTTGATTAGTTTTAGCTGTTTGCGCAGCTGATAGAGGACCTTAAGGTCTGGATCGGAATCCAGGTCGTCTTTAGACGGACTATTTTTGTTCGGATCAGTCAGGTACAGTATCATGGAGTTGATAGCAGGATCCGACTTTTGCTGTTGGATGATGTCTGGGTCAGTCAGTGCAGGTCGTACAGAGACTGCGTTGTCAGCAGGTCTGGTTGCGGCCTGTGCACGTGTGACTGCCATAACCCTGACTGAAGGTTGTGTTTGCAGAGTCTCGATTAACCAGGAGGGGTCGAAGGACCATAGAGGACCTTCGTCGGCTCCTTCTTTGGCTAAGGAATCTGCAATGTCATTGTAGTGCTTGTCATCGCCTGGGACTCTAGAATGCCCTGGAACTTTCTTCCAGTAGATCTGTAAGTCGTGTGATGTCACCAAGTGATCACACGCTATGAAAAGCTCTTTGTGTTTGACCACTTTTCTGTCGCTTGTTAGGAAACCGTTCTGTTTCCACACAGCAAGGTGACAAGCGAAACTCAAACGAGCATAGTTAGAGTCAGTGCAGATGACTAGGGTCTTGATGGAGTGTGCTACTACCATCTGGAGAGCTATTAGGATCATGATCACGACAATCTCAGCGTACCGAGAAGTCTGAGAGCCTGATTTGTAGCTGAAAGTTATCTGCTCTTGGTCTTGGAGGAGGACCCCTCCAACACCTGCTCTGCAGATCTTGTCGCGGAGGAATGAAGATCCATCCACGTACAATGTTGTCATATCTTTGCAGATATTGTCATCAAAGAAGTGGTGATTCGGGTCTTCAGTTACTGGGGGTTTAACCTCAACCGGCGGCTGGGTGGCTGGTACATCTTGTGTACACTTCTGGCAGATTGCCAAGTCCGTCCCCAGATGAGACTTCTTGTTTTGACCATAACGTATGTCTAGGTTAAAACTTTGAAGCGCCATGAGCCACGTTGCAACACGTGAGTTTGTCACCACACCATCTCTGATGCGTTCACTGTTAAGAAAAGTCACTGGCTGGTGTTGTGTTTCCACAATGATTTTCTGTCCACCAATGTAGCTGGAGAAATGTTTAACTGCCCACACTGTGGTCAGTAGAGCTTTCTCACAGTCTGAGAATCTCAACTCGGGTCCTGCCATCGTCTTGCTGGCGTAGGCTACTACACGTTTGTCTCTGTCGTGTATTTGGTACAGACCAGCACTTATGCAACGAGCTGAGAAGCCCACTTCCAAGTAAAGCTCTTTGTTGTAGTCTGGGTAGACTAAACATGGGGCTGACTTGATCCTGTCTATAAGAGCGTCCATTGCCTGCTGCTGTTTGTCAGTCCAGACAAATGGGACGTCTTTCTTTAGGAGTTCAGTCAGTGGCTTTGCAAGGTCTGCATAGTTCTCTATGAACTGGTTCGAGTAGTTACACACGCCAAGAAAACTTTGTAGTTCTTTGAGATTGGTGGGGACCTTGAGATTGTCAAGGCCTTGGGCACGAGTTAAGATGCCATGGTTTGGTTTAAGCCGTTCACGCAGTGTATCGGGAAGCTTGTACAGGAACCTCATAGGCTTCGGCCAACGTTTCTCCGTACGTTTACCTCTTTCTGCGTAATTCAGGTGTGTCACAACTGTCGGCGCAGTCGCTGGTGTGTCTGACTGGTCAGACCGCGGTGCGTCACTGTCGTTGTGATGTGTGTCTTCCCACTTCATGACTGAAGAGGTGCTCTTTGAGTCTGTAAGAACTATGTCATCTCTGAGTAGGTCTTTACTCAAAAGCACTTGAACCAAGGTTTCATCGAAAGCTTGGCTGATGGCTGAATTACCTGTCCCAGAGGACAGTACAGCGTCTGTGGTGTGGGATCCTCGGACCTCCACACAGTCTACTACCTGTGGTAGAGAGTGAGAGTACACCCCCCTTTTGTTGGAGGAGGGGTCCTCAAAATCTATGACACTGAAATCCAAGTGACTGTCAGCATGTCGCGGACTGCCACTTCCAGGACTCACATGTCCTTGAACCAAGGTTTCATCGAAAGCTTGGCTGATGGCTGAATTACCTGTCCCATAGGACAGTACAGCCTCTTCGGTGTAGGATCCTTGGATCTCAACACCTTTCACTACCTGTGGTAGGTAGTGTTCAGTGAGTGCTGACTGTGTCAGCTCGCAGAGGAGGTTCTCTTGTCGGGCCAGAGTCTGGTCCAACTGTTGAGTCTCTACTGTCTCATCTGTAGTTGAAGGTTCACTTACCGGGCTTGTGACCACGGTTGGGGAGTCCCTCGTGGCCACTGCGGTACCTGCGGTTAGGCAGTCTGTACCACAACGAGGAGGCACTTTTATTGGCAGGGGTTTTCTCACTGTTGCCCACATTTCCTGTTGACCATAATCTATAATCGCTTCAAAACGGTTTATAAAGTCTTGGCCAACCAGAAATGGGAATGAGTCAAGTGTGGACACATACACTGGGTGGTGTAGTGTCGTTTTGCCAATCTGCATGTGAACCATAGCTATGGCTGTTAGGGTTGTTCTCGTCTCTGCGAGACCCTGTAGCTCAATAGCACATTCCTCAAAGGGTATTTGCCCGTCAACACCGTTGGCGGCGGTCCTCAGCTCCTCGAACAGCTTGGCCGACATAATAGTTATATCAGAACTGCCATCCAGGAGGGCTTCACGCTCAAGGACACCTTCCAGTGTGATGGGCAGGTAGGCTTTCTTAGCCACCCCCCTTTGCATAAAGTTACACAGAAACCTCACAGGTCTTTGTCCACGTTTCTGTTCACGTGTGACTCTGGCTGTGTAATCTTGTTTACTGTCAGCATCTTGTTGGCTGTCAGCATCATGACCTTCAGGATGTTGTTGTGTGTCAGCAATTGGTTTGCTGTCAACATCCATGGCAATGTCAGAAGTAGTGTGCGCTGAGTTATTTGTGTGCTCTGAGTCTTTGTGAAAGACAGTGCTACACATCGCTCCAGGTCGGTCAATGTTGATAGTGTCATTATCAATGATAATGCCACTCATTGTAACAGGTTGGTCAAGCGCAGTAACATTCAAATCTACTGACAAACTACTTACTTCCTCTGTCTCTTCCGAGCATAGAGGTGTTGGGCCATTATTCCGGGACATTTGTGACTCCTTGCCTATTTCGAACTGTTCTGTTCGAGGCGCGGGAGGTGCAGTTCCAAGGCTCGGTGGTGTCTGTTGGGACAACGCATAGTTACATGAGTATAGGTCCCCATCCTTCAATTTCTTTTGAAGTCCACCCACCGATTGACCTTGGTTTTCACCCATCTGGTTCGATCTGAACCATTTTGGTTTCTTTCTCCCGCGGATACCCCCACTTTGTGGTTTGTCAGGTTGAAAGGTCTGTTTCTTTTCGCCTTTGTTAGGAGAGGGAGTTGATGAACTTGTCCCTTCTAGCTCCAGCGAGTGGGATTTGACCGCTTCATTCGGGGACACCTGTAAGGGTGTTTTGGCTAGCATGTTAGCTGCAAAGACATCCGCAGCACACTCTACTATTTCATTCAAAGATGTTGCTTCTAAATCACCCCAGGCCAAGTTCCATGGCAACTCGAATCTAACATCAGGGATTAGATTATCCCTGAAAACAGATTTGAAAAGCGTCTGCTCTTCCAGGTCAGGTTCCATCATGTCACCTATATACGCCTTCAAAATTCTGGCAAAGAAAAAATATGGATGTTCATCGTTTCTCTGCAAGACATTTCGGGCAGCTGAGTAGTCACCACACAATGAGAAAGATTTTTCCTCTGTGCAAGGTGCAGGGGGAGCAAGTTCATGGCTCCGGGGTTCCTCTTGGTACCCTCTGATGTATGGGTCTTCTAGAGGCACATACTGTATGAGCCTTGGACGCGTACCGTCTTGAACTTCCATCTTTAACTTGATTTTTTGTGAAAATCAATAAGACAGTTCGAATTTTAATGTGTGCAAATAAATCTTCACTTTTAATGCAGCACTGAGTCAATCAAACTAATCAGCTGTCTGGTTTAAGTGTTTCACTGTGTAAAAAGTATTTCTATTCATAGGTACCTTCTTCAGGTTTTACCCTCAAATGAATTGTAAAAGTTAAATGCCTTTTTGCAGTGTTAACTTTAAAATATAACTTATTTTTCAACAACAGTTACTAACTAACCCAAGCATGACGTCCGTTTTACTTACTCAAACACTATTTAAAAGATTCGAAATAAATACATTGTTCACACTAAAATGTACCCAGAATGCTGCTCCATTATGCCTTAAAAAAGATGTATTGCAGTTTGGCTAAACTGTTTTGCTGTATTTTGACAGTTATCAGGAGTGAAAAATGGATTACCTGTTTATTTTAAATATTTTTTATCTAAAATAAACTGGAGGTGTTTGTGTGCTTAGCATAACATGACAGATGGCATTCCAAATAAAAATCAGTGACTTTTATCAATTTGTTGTCTGTTGACATCCTCAAAGTTGTTCTGCTATCTTTGTTTTGATTTTTTGTGAAAATCAAGTCAG
This sequence comes from Garcialebias charrua, assembly GCA_038048925.1. Classification (NCBI taxonomy): domain Eukaryota; kingdom Metazoa; phylum Chordata; class Actinopteri; order Cyprinodontiformes; family Rivulidae; genus Garcialebias; species Garcialebias charrua. The sequence continues at coordinate 11,990 of JBBPBX010055250.1, read as the reverse complement.
CAGATGCTTTCTGTTTATTTTAAATTTTGTATTTAAAATAAACTGGAGTCATTAATTTTACACAGAAAAACGTTAAAAATGCAATTTTTAACTAAAAGTGTACAGTGTACACCAATTCTGTTTAAAATTCAGAGATGTGAAGAGCTTAATGTGGAAATTCTCTGTTCTCCATCATTTTTTTTTTATTATTTAATTTGAAAATCAAATAAAAATGCCTTTTTGAGTGTTATTTTAAATATCTTCAGTATTTAAAATGAGCACAAATTGTGTGTCTGTACCTCTGTTATACTAAAATTTGTATTTAGAATAAACAGGAGTTTTTGTTTGCGTACAGAACAATTTTAAAAGCTGGTAATTTCACCATAAAATGCTGACTTTTTATGATGTGTTGAGAGAAAACTCATCTATTAACGTCCAGCAGGGGGCAGCGTCGAGTATGTTATCACGAAGCGACTGAGTTTAAATCAGTACATGGAAAGAAAACAACCTATTAGGGTTAGTTTTCAGTAAGAACGTGATAATTGCTCGAACCGCGTTCTTGTCAGAGACAAGTTTATGTTGCTAGACAGTGTTGATGGCTTCAGATGAGTGTTTAAGTGTGTGTTCGTGTGTGAACGAGTGTGAACCAGCGAGTGTGACCTGTCACTCAAAGTGCGGCACCTGGAAGTGACGACAAAAATGGGCGGGCCAACGCAGCGTGCGTAGCGCGTCACCAGCTTCAGTGCTTGCGAGGCGGAGCTCGCTACAACATACGTGGCGTCAACAAATCAATCACAGCGTCAGTAGTTCATTCTACAAGCATACATGGCGAATGTAGATCCTTACCTTCGACCAATGTCGTGCCGGAAATGACGACAAAGTGGGCTGGTCGCAACGGCGTGCGACGTGATTGACAGCTCACAACAGCGAATCAGCGTTCGCCACAAGAGTGATTGACAGCACACAACAGCGAATCAGCGTTCGCTACAAGAGTGATTCACAGCACACAGCACTCGTATCATCCAATCACAGCTCATAAACGGACATGAGACACGTCTTCTTAACGTTAGCTTGCACAGCAGACCACAACTTTATAGACTCTTAAAACAACTCAAACGCTACAATTTAACTTCCCAAAATTCTGAAACATGCGGCGCGCACATCTAGACAGGCAAACTTAGTTACGCTCAGTAACACAGCACTGCAGCTGTTTGAACAAACACGGACTCACTCGGAGCGCGTTCAGGTCGGTTCCGTCCACTTTAAAGGAGCAGAATTCGGGTTTCAGAACCACTATCCGACAACGTTCTAACATATATGCTGCTTCGACCTTCTTTAAAATGTAAAATACCACAACAGCAATCTTGTAGATGTTAAATTAGCTTTCAGGCTTCTGACTCGGCGGTCAAACAAAGCTTTGTACAGGAGTCCGCGTGAACTGGACCGAACCAGAACCTCCACAGACTACGGCTGACAAAACTTCACCTGAATGCTTCCAACAGCGTCTAACAGAGTTGAAACAATAATAATCTCACAGCTTCAAATGATAAAAACACGCAGAATCTGCCTGCTTTGAACACTTCCAGCCAAAATCATTATCCTCAGAGTTTAAAACTTGGATCCTTTTATGCAAACATGACGTTACAGTTCATGACTGAGACCACAGATTTATCAATAAACTTTTAGAAGCCGATACGAGGCCACCAGATGTAAAGGGGTTAATGAGGAGGTCAATATTAATACTGACCTCCTTTTTACCTTAATTTACTTATTCAGATTGAATAGTAAATTCACGGATTCTCTTCTTTTTCAGTTTATTCAATATTTCTGTGATCTTTATGATGGATAAATAAACAGAGCCATTAAGTGACAAAGACGTTAACTTAGTTTGATATGTCAAAGAGACACTATCATTTATTTAGAATAAATCAACTAAATTAACACCATTACACTTGATTGACATGATTTCACTTTCTTTCAATTTAAAACGTCAGCACACTTAAATTCAACACAACAGACATAAATATTGGATGTTAACATATTTAGTCTGTGGGCTCTTTTAGCTTAAAAATATAGTTTCCAGCTTAGATAGAGAGGGGAAAGAGTAGGAGGAATAAGAGGTTGGAGAGATTAAGTTATTTATCTCGAGTGTAACCAGAGATGACACTTTCCATCCGACTTCGGCTAAATCCCAGGTACGTTTGTAAACCGCTCTTTACCTTTTGACGATGCGTCTGATAAAGATATTGCCAGCCTCCCAGGTGCACAGAGTCCTTCCGGCCCTCGTACGTCTGAACTGGTCGTTTACTTCCAACGTCTCCTCGGATCCGCGTCAGCCGTCAGAAACATGTGGCAGCTTCTGGCTGACTTCAAGACGAGATGTTTCTCAAAGAAAGTTCATTAAGAACTTTGGAGCTTTTGCTCGGGGAACTGGATGGAGGCGTCCATCAGTTCTAGCTGACAAGTTAGTCTTTGGCTCTTGACCAAGCTTGACCAGCTGCAAGGCAGAGAGCTTTCAGGTCTCCGTCCATTCAAACTCTCTGTCCATTCAAAGACTGAAATTTTTTTCCATCTGAATTCGGTGTTCAGTTACTCAGAGAGCCAGACGGACCGTTCAAAAAATTTCTGTCGGACCAGGTTCGGAAGCTTCACCCCATCGGTCATTCTGAGCGTACCTTGCCGGCCAGGTGAGCCCTAAAGCCGGAGAGCCGCCCACGAAGACCCGGTGTTTCTTCTGCCACTCACTGGACCCGTTTGAACGTCCCACTTGGATCTGCGGTTCTCCTGTGGTTTCTCCTGGTTTTCAACAAGATTAGCAGGGAAGTTTTTTACTTTGCTGATCTTTTCTGCTGTTCTTTGTTGACCTCGTGGCGTGGGAGGAAGAAAGCGTACCTGGTGCGTGAGCGTGGGGGAGGTGTTTTTGACTGGACCAGAACCGAACCGATCTGGCTGTGGGGACATCACCTACATTAAGTCCACATTAGTCTGTTTCACCTCCTGGATCCTGAGCACATCTGCGCGCGTGTGTTTGCAGCTGATTGACCCGACAGGAGCTGCGCTCTCTCTGCTCTGTGCTCACAGCGCGTTCATCTGAGGGACGTGCGGATGTTTGAACTGCTGCTGCTGCTGAAATCTTACCTGCTGCAGATAACTTCATCTGAGTTCATCTGAGGGACGTGCGGATGTTTGAACTGCTGCTGCTGCTGAAATCTTACCTGCTGCAGATAACTTCATCTGAGTTCATCTGAGGGACGTGCGGATGTTTGAACTGCTGCTGCTGAAATCTTACCTGCTGCAGATAACTTCATCTGAGTTCATCTGAGGGACGTGCGGATGTTTGAACTGCTGCTGCTGCTGAAATCTTACCTGCTGCAGATAACTTCATCTGAGTTCATCTGAGGGACGTGCGGATGTTTGAACTGCTGCTGCTGAAATCTTACCTGCTGCAGATAACTTCATCTGAGTTCATCTGAGGGACGTGCGGATGTTTGAACTGCTGCTGCTGAAATCTTACCTGCTGCAGATAACTTCATCTGAGTTCATCTGAGGGACGTGCGGATGTTTGAACTGCTGCTGCTGCTGAAATCTTACCTGCTGCAGATAACTTTAAAGAGCCTCATTTCGTTGTTGTGGGCTGTTGTGGATCAAACGAGCGGAGAGTGAAGCGCGGAGGATCTGGATCGTCGCTGTTTGGTGCCTGTTTTCACACCGAGAGCTGTTTGTAGATCAGACGAGCAGAAAGTGAAGCGCGGAGGATCAGGATCGTCGCTGTTTGGTGATCGCGGAGGATCAGGATCGTCGCTGTTTGGTGATCGTTGCTGTTTGGTGCCTGTTCCACACTGTTGGGGAGCTACTTGTGGATCAGACGGGCGGAGAGAATCGTGCGTCGCTGAGGATCAGGAGCTGCTGTTGCTGTTGTTTGGTGCTGTTCACGCTGTTGTCCCTTTGCTGTCCTGATACAGGCTACAATCATGCCCTTAATTTTAAGAGGCATTTCTGGCATCACACTCTGCTGTTTGCTGCAAATTGCTTGTTTCTACCCGTTGATTCTGGATCCAGCTTGTGTTAACCAGGACCACATCCATTCATATTCACAGGGGGGCTGGACCCCCTATCACACAAACTGTAGTTGGGCCTCCTCAAAGGAACTGTTTGCACACTTAAATTGTGACGCTTTATGGTCAGAGACTTTTCTGCATCATTCATATTACTGTCATTATTTTCAGTTCTCAGACTATCTGGAATCACTGAATCTTATCAACTCATCTGGATCTGCCCATCACTGCGACTTTCATTGTTTTTGGGCTCTGAATGATCGTGTCTTCATTAATGTTTCACATGGTTCAATTATGGGGGCAAAATGTCACACTGTTAACTCCTGTAATTACACATCACTGACAAAGAAGTCAAGTAAATGTCTGATATTAATGTTGTTATTGATCTCAGGGATTCAGCCAAACCCAGGGCCAACCACTAACTACTGTACACCTGATGAGTTCAAAAATATTTCAGGTCTCCGTTTTCTGCATGTAAACGCTCGTAGCCTTCTAAAAAAACTTGATGAATTGAAAATCCTAATCACTTCTTCTGGGGCAGATGTGATCGTTATCTCTGAAACTTGGCTCAAAAATTCTGTTTTGAAAAATGACCTGGCAATCAATGAATTTAAGATCTATCGTTGTGATCGTAATACAAGGGGAGGTGGAGTCGCTATTTACATCAGAGATTCTTTGGCTGCCAGGATTGCATCTAAAAAAACAATCGCAAACCAGTTTGAGGCTTTAGCTGTGAACATCACTTTGAAAGGAGGTCAGCCCTTAACTGTTGTTGGTTGTTATCGTCCCCCCTCCGCAACACCTGAAGCTCTGTCCTCCCTGACTGAATTCATAGGAAATTTAAAACACAATGAGATTGTTTTGGCTGGAGATTTCAACATTGATTGGAATAAGTCGACCCCCCTCTGTGATAAATTCAAGGAATGTTGCCTATCTCTCAATCTAACACAACTTATCGATTCTCCCACCAGACCAAACATAAAATGTCCAGAAAAATCTTCCACCTTAGATCTGTTTTTCACAAATGCACCTCACAAATTTCCTGGTATTGGTGTATTTGCTAACGTTTTGAGTGATCATTCCGTAATAGCAGCTCTTAGATCTACTAAACTTCCACCTGCTAAGCCCAGAATAATTCAAAAAAGGGATCTGAAACGTTTCAGTGAACAGTCATTCCTTTGGGATCTATCCCTCTTTGATTGGCAACATATCCTACAAATCAATGACGTGAACACCGCTTGGAACTATTTTCGTGAAAGTTTCATTTACTTTGTAAACAAACACGCACCTTTCCGGCAGTTCAGGATAAAGAGCCGTGACAGTCCCTGGTTTACTCCTGAACTAGCTGATCTCCTGCACTGGAGAGATCATCTTTGGGCCGCAGCAAGAAAATCACACTCAGACACTGATTGGTTGAAATTTCGGCAGCTAAGGAATAAATGCACAACTGCCATCAAAGCCGCAAAACGTAACTACTTCTTATCTCAGACCTCCAAAAATCTAAACGATCCTAAAAAATTCTGGAAAACCATCAAATCTCTCTCAGGCACCCCCCAATCATCTGACCTCCCATCACAATTTCTTGTTGACTCTGTTCCTGTGTCAAATAAGCACGAGATCCTGAACTGTTTCAATAAACATTTTGTTGCTTCTAGTTCATTATTTGACACAGTTACGAACGGACAATCAGTCACTTTATCTAATAATCAAACTTCTACAAATCAAATCCCTCCTACAAGTCAATCATCTGTTAATCACACCTTCTCTTTCTCTCCGTTCTCAGTCAGTGAGGTAAATAAACTGTTAAATGATCTTGATCCTAAAAAATCTGCAGGTCCAGATGAACTTCCACCTTATTTCTTAAGGCTGGCTGCTCATATCATCACAGTCCCTGTGACCCACATCTTTAATCTGTCCATAAGCCAAAACACCATTCCGGATGCTTGGAAAACAGCCTTTGTTCTTCCTTTGCTGAAGGGAGGTGACCCCACCTCACTGAACAATTATCGACCGATCTCTAAACTCTGCATCTTAGCCAAGGTTCTAGAAAAACTGATAAACTCTCAGATCAAAAACTATCTGGACTCATTTAACATCTTACCTCTCCATCAATCTGGTTTCAGGAAAAAACACAGCACAACAACTGCTTCTCTGAAGGTTCTGAATGATGTTGTTGAAGCATTGGATGCTAAGGACTATTGTGCTGCACTTTTCTTAGACCTGTCTAAAGCTTTTGACACTGTGGATCATAACATCCTGTGTCATAAGCTCTCAGAAATCGGTTTCTCTGATCACACCATCGGTTGGTTTTCTAACTATCTTTCCAATCGGAGGCAATGTGTTCAACATAACGGTACTTCTTCCAGCTATTTAACAGTTAAAAATGGTGTACCACAAGGCTCAGTTTTAGGACCAACTCTCTTTACAATCTACATAGCTAATGTAGGTCACTGCATCCCTGATGCATCCTTACATTTCTATGCTGATGATACAGTTGTTTACTGCCGAGCTAAAACAGTAGCTAAGGCTTTCCAGTTACTGCAATCCGCTTTTGACATCATCCAGTCAGATTTGTTCCGTCTCAAACTTGTCCTAAATGCTGATAAAACAAAAGGGATGTTTTTTTCAAATAGGAAGGCGGTTCCAGCAGATCCTCCTCTGATTTTATCTTCAAATGGTGTCCCTATTGAGTTTGTTGATTCCTATAAATATCTGGGTATCCTGATCGATTCACATCTCTCTTTTAAACTCCACGTGGAAAACCTAGTGAAGAAATTGAAAGTTAAACTGGGTTTCTTTTTCAGAAACAGATCATGTCTATCACTGAATGTTAGGAAACGCCTTGTATCTGTGACTTTCCTTCCCTCCATTGATTACGGTGACATTCTCTACATGAATGCTCCTACAAGCACCCTGCGGATGTTGGATGTTGTCTATCATGGTGCACTAAGATTCATAACTGGTTGTGATTATCGTACCCACCACTGCACCCTGTATTCACTGGTTAACTGGACATCATTAACCTCACGCAGACTCTTCCACTGGTACATTTTCATCTTTAAATCACTTCTTGGTCTGCTGCCCTCATACATCTCCTCCTACATGTCTTTGCGTGAGTGCAGCTACAGTGTGCGCTCTCAGGACATGATTACCTGCAGTGTTCCGTCAGTGAGGACTGAACTTGGAAAAAGGGCCTTCTCCTACTCCGCTCCTGCTTCATGGAATATCTTACAAAAAGATCTGAAGCTCTCGACCTTGACTTCTCTAAATGGTTTTCAGAATCTGTTGGAATCCTGGCAAAAACCAATGCAGATTTGTTCCTGTCTTTGATTTTATACGTCTACCTTATAATGTTTTGCTAGTTTTTTGATACTTTGTTAAAAAAAAAAAAAAAATTTTTTTTTCTCTTTTTTGTTTTCTATTGTTTATTGTTTGTTTGTTTATTGTTTAAGGAAATTCTACCATTGCTGTTCATTGTTCTTTAGTTTTAGCAGGTCGCTTTCGTAAATGAGCCCATGAGGTTCAAAAGATTTACCTGACTAAATAAAGGTTGAATGAATGAATGAATGAAGCGTTTCCGCACAGTTAGAACTTAAAAAGACAGGAACACAGAGAGGAGTTCACTTGCCTTATCAAACCCAAGGTTACAAGCCAGCAGCAGAGGGAAATGTTTAGGAACAGACAGAGAAAGCTGGAGCCTTGTTCATGAAAAACAACTGATTAAACTGTCTTCTTATTTCTAAACAAAACAGTCGGGTCTCTGTGACCCGATATTTCCCTTTAACACAGCAGTGGACACAGTTTAACTCTCACAGAATAACACAGCTTAAAAAGCACACATCATGAAAATGACAAAAGTTATTCTTTTGATCACATTAGAATAAAATCAAAGATAGAAATAGTCTCTTTTGGTGACTATATTTATCAGATTATAGCTAAATGAATGATTATGTAGTAAATGTCTTGCTTTACTGAGTGGTCAGTAAAGGTCATCACTGGACAGTTCAAAAACCTTAATTTGACCCTGGGTAGGTCCATTACACTACTCTGCATGAATTAGTGTGTACAACGTGTATTTTTGGGGTTCTGTGTCATTAAATAGATCTGTGGTTTCGAACATGAGCAAAGACTGACCTGACGGGCGGATCTTTTGGCCGACGCTCGTTTCTGCTCGTGAATAGACTGAAGTCGAGTAATTAAGAACTTCTTATCATCTCCCTCCTGTGCAGAGAAACAACAAAAATAATAGCCAAGTTCATCAAAATGCAAGCAAAATCAAGAGCAGTAATTCATCTACTGTAATTTAAAAACCTTTAATAATAAGCTGTATTTATAAACAGAGCTGTGTATGGAGATGAAAGATGTCCTACATTTTCTATATGCTCCTGCAGTAAAGTGATGATCTTCCTCTGACCATCGACCACCTGACTGTGGAAGTAGATGACAATCCTGAGAAGGAAAACACAGAACGATAAAACATTCAGAGTGAAATTAAACAACTGTCACAAAAATACTGCAGTGTTAAAACGATACCTCACTGGGCTGCGACTGTTGGGAGACTGGCTGGTGAAAATCGTAGCCTATTTGTGTGTGCACGGCTTGTACCGTAATGTTGATTCTTTGAATCATAATTTTCTTGCACTCTGTAGGTGTTAACTAATTTGTCTATTAATAAAGTAAAATGTCCATTAATGCCACAAAATGTATTTTACCCTGGATCGCTGTCTGTAAAAAAAAAAAAACTAAATAAAATTCTAATGACTGTAAACTTAAAAATATACGGTAGTAAAACATCATAAAGCACATAAAAGCTCACCATATCAGCATTCTATGTTTTTACATATATTAAAAGTCAGTGTCCCCGAGTGACAGCTGTAGACATGCCCACATTTATGATTTAATCTACTGGATCTGAAAGGAAAACCAGATTTGGATGAATGTCATAAGACCTGGATTTTGAGACTGCAGACTCGAACATTTCGCTCGTGAATGCTGCTGCCAACAGTCGCAGCCCAATGCAGGTGGTCCCCGACTTACGGCAATCCGACTTTACGAACGAACCATATTAATAAAAATAAAAAATTTAAAAAAATGTGTGTTTAAATGTTCTTGATTTCATGTGTACAACACTTTGTTGCAGCTGTGGTTGTTTTAAATGGCTTTATGAATAAAGTATTATTATGGGGCGGCCGTGGTGTAGTGGTAATGGCAGTCGACCCCTGATCGGAAGGTTGGAGGTTCGAATCCCGCATCCGCCCACCATGTGTCGTTGTGTCCCTGGGCAAGACACTTAACCCCGAGTTGCTCCCGGTAGGTCTGGATGGCGCCTTGCAAGGCAGGCTACCACTACCGGTGTATGAATGTCTGAATGAATGGGTGGATGGCTGGTATTGTAAAGCGCTTTGGGGCTCCTCACAGGGGGCTGGAAAGCGCTATATAAATAAGCTCCATTTACCATTTACCATTACATAATTTTTAATTTTTAAGCCGATTTACGAAGTTTCCGCCAGTTTCCGCCAGTTTTCGGCAGTCAGTTTTCTGCAGTGCTCACCAGTTTAGCCTTAGCCAGTTAGCTCCAACCTCGTAGCTCCAGCCTCGACAGCCGGCTTCGGACGGACCGTGTCCGATCAGAGGTTCCTGCGCTCGGATACATGATCTGGAGCTGAACGGCGGTTTTGCGGAGGGACGGATGGACGAAGCAAAACGACACTGTTGACCGCGTGAAGCAGCAGACAGCGAGCCGGACCGGAGTAGCAACGAGCTAACATTCTAACAAGCCTTGCTGTAGGATGGACGGGTGGATGCTAACGCCCCACCGGGGACACGGAGCCGACGGGCGGCGGCCGGGAGCTCGCCTTGATGTCCGCCTGGCAGCCTAAGATGTTGTCTGGACACCGAGCTAACATGCTAAAACGCAGACAAACAGCTGCGGCAGCCTTGGAGGGGCTACCGCTAACGGGCGCAGCTAATGGGCGGCCGTGGTGTAGTGGTAATGGCAGTCGTCTCCCGATCGGAAAGTTGGCGGTTCGACTCCCGGGACCCGCACCATGTGTCGTTGTGTCCTTGGGCAAGACACTTAACCCTGAGTTGCTCCCGGTAGGACTGGAAAGCACCTTGCATGGTAGTCTGCCGCCACCGGTTTATGAATGTGTGTAGCATTCAATATATGTGTAGCACTTTGAGATTTTCAGTAATGAAAAGTGCGTTATAAATTGAATTAATTATTATTATTATTATTAATGGCGGAGCTAACATACTAACGTGGAGCAGCTTGTTTTGGATGGACACCGTGGAGAAACGGCTCTCAGTAAGTCATTAACTCTTTTTCTGGCTCCAAATGTATGGAGTTAACAAGCTAACAGTCCTTCCTGTAAACAGTTTGGACCGCGTGAAGCAGCACGAAGTTGCGGAGCTCGGACGTGCAAGAGCTAACATGCAAAAAGACGGAGACAGGCTTGACCAGCTCAAAGTAAGAATTTAAATATTTATTTTTTAGCCCTGGACTGTAAGTGTTTTGTGATAATTATGTAGCTGTGTTAGGATAGGCGAAGTGCTTGGTAATTGTTTTGTACCGTACATGTAATAATAATAATAATAATGAATTCAATTTATAATGCACTTTTCATTAATAAAAATCTCAAAGTGTACGTGTATAAGTGGCGGCTCGGGTGGTCCCCGACTTACGGCAATTTCGTGTTACGAACGGGCTGCAGGAACGGAACTCGTTCGTAAGTCGGGGACTAGCTGTAATATCTTATCTTCATTACTGATGCGACAGATAAGTCACTTTTTTTTTTCACTGAATTGCCTCAATTCTGCATCACCGAGCCGCAGTTTATTACCATGCGTGTGTATATGTATGTGTGTGTGCGTGAGAACACTCACAGAAAGATGCCTGCTCCCACAAACAAGAAAAAAGGGTTTTCCACCAGGTAGGTGTGAGCCTTGGCCAGCATGGACAGGTTGGGATTCGTTTCTTCCAGTTTTTGCATCCAGAATTTTCCTGCTTGGAACATGGTGTTCAGCCCACGGAACGGGCCACAGGATTCAGACGGCTTTATACTGAGGACAGAAGACACAAAACAAAAACGTTAGATCTTCTGACCAACATTTTATGAAGCCATTTGGAAGAACTACAGAAATACAGACTGTTCTGAAACTAAAACGGTTTATTGGAGGTGTTTAACTACAGAATAAACAAATGTCACAAGACAACTGGTCCTCTCTTCATCTGTGCAGCTAGAAGAGTTCATTCATTCTGTATCGTTGTGGTGTTGTGATCAGAACGTAACGTCTCAGTTTGACAACAAAGCTCTAATATTTCTCTTCAACACAATATAGAAAGCCTGGGCTTATGAGTTTTGGTAATGTTGCAACTATGTCATAATCTGAGGTCGAGTACTTCACCAGATTCTGTTACTGGGTTGGGAAAGTTACTTGTCAGATCATGAATCTGTAACAAAGTCAAGTGAAACATGACAACATCAGCTGAGCTTATGTTCCGTACCTCCACATGGTGTATGTGACGCACACAGAGGCGCCAAGGAAGGACGGGAAGCAGAGGAGTGTGATGAAGATGGTGGTCATCTGGCTGACTCGGTACGGTCTCCTGGGGGCCTGGCAGTTCATCATCACACTGCTCTGTAGAAAAAAATACACACAAGTTTGGGTCAGGGGTCACAGACTCAACAACAGGGAACTCTGGTCAACAACAAGGCTCAAAACCACTGACCGGTCCACCAAATCAGTGAATAATTGAATAACAGGCCAAAATGACAAAAGCAACAAGATGTGCACTAATCTGTTTGAATGTTTATAAAGCAAATACTGCATGTGATGGATAAACTTGGTAATTTTGATAAACTACAGTATATAAGTTTGAATGTTTTTTCCCCCTTCTGTTCTCTTCCTCCACAGCGAACTAACTCACACAAATAATTCATTATTTTTTACAAG